>JAOEGT010023477.1:0-25019 GCA_025447795.1 Speoplatyrhinus poulsoni
AAAGATATGCTCACATATTTGCAAATATGTGAGGGGTGTACTCACTTTTGTGAGATAATGTATAAATATTTGTTCGGTTGATTGCTTAGGGATCAGGAGGTATTACTGTACCCTGTAAGTGTTGGTCGTTTGACTGCTTTAGAATAAGGTCAGAGGTCATAAGGCCTGGTGGGAAGTCTTTTCCTGTCTTCTATTTTCTTGCTGTCTGCTCTGATATTAGTGTTTGTTTTTATTGTGCTCACCTCTGTTCTTTTTGGCTGTTGTGCATGGTATGGTAGGTGTGGATGGAACAACTACAGTCCATCCAGCAGCAACCCAGTGGCCCTTAGATTGTGTTGACTGTATATAATATTTTCTTTTGAGATAATTTAAGCCTTACTGTGTATATTCTGATTTTAATACGGTAACTATATAATTAGTCAGCCAAATGACATTGACATACAGTGTGAGCAGAATAAGCAGAAGCGCACATTATGATTTTATTTTAAAATCATCATCCCGCTCTTGATCTATTGTTTGCTTTTGTTCTCCAGTGTGTTTATGATCCTCTCTGGTAATTTCTTCAGCAGCACCGTATTTGTATTTAGCCATTAGCTTTTAAATCCTGAAAATCAACTTAAAAGCTCACTCTACTTTCATCCCTCTCCTCTCCTCTCAACCTGTCACATTGTTCTGGTCTAATGCGACCATGAATTACCCTGTGCGGACAGGCTCTTATTTATCTGCAATAAGGAAATGGATTACACGACTGTTTAAAGCCCAATAAGCTTCGAAGCCACACCGCTATCACCTGGGGCTGTTGCAGACAGCGAGCCAGTGACTTAATGAGTGAATGAGAGGCATTTGTCAATGCTGCCTGCCCCTAATATCACTGTGTCACTTATTCATTGCGCACACAAATTTGTATTAATCGTCTCTGCAGTGCTCTCCACTTTGCCCTTGTTGGGCCTCAGGGAGGTCCGCCATCTTGTCACGGTCACCTACCACAGGGAATTAAGGGTTGGGCGTTTGCTCGGGGATGGGGTGTGTGTGTGTGTGTGTGTGTGTGGTATGTGTGAGAGAGAATATACAGTGACCTCTGGCATTATTGGCACACTGATCAAACAAAGCAGAAGTCGTTAGATAAATATATCCAGTCACTGAGGGAGATTAACGTGGATAATACATCTAATTTACATTTTTAATTTTCTCATTCATTTAATATTTTACCCATTTTAAGGACTTTGGGAACTCCCGGTAATCCATTATCTTTTTCACAGTGGAATGAGGCGGCGCACAGGCCAGACACCTAAAGCTGGCAGTTCAGTAGCAGCGCACCTGGAATAACTAGCTCGCACACACACACCATTCATAAATGTGTCATTGTTATTACCGCTAGACAAAATGTTTTCAGGTGCTCAGGAGCTCTTTGCTCACATATGTAATATGGTTGTGCGTATGTACATGGATGCTTTCTAACAATGGACGATTATGGCAACATAGCCGCACATCTTGTGCACGGCCTATAGGCGAGCATGTAATCGACGAAGATGCTAATGTTAACTAAAAAACTAGAGGTAGAGTAGACCCGCCTGCTGTGTAATTCCCTCCCACTAGTTAGAGCACTGTTGTATCTATCTATGTATCTGATTGTATTTGATGCTGGTCTTCGGCGCTCTTACACAAGGCTTGAGACTGCAAACTTGGTAACACAGTGCGACTGAAACTCACTTTCAAGATGGCGCAGCCCCTAACCTTGATTAATGTGCCTCCGCTGCTCCAATGAACATGCCTGTTTCTAAGTCTATGGCCTAAAGTCATCAGAAACATGTTTGCCTAACCTTATTTTGTGTAACCTAACTGTATGCCCATGTCCAAAGTGTTTTGGTTTAATCATCTATGCTGCTCGATCATTTAACAGGTTTGTGTGTGTGTGTGTGTTCATTTAGCTTTGTTTGTGGTGCGATGTTGAGTAATCCCATCTCCCGGTGAGAGAGGGTATGGAGTTGTGTGCACCCGTGTTGTACGCCCATGTACGTGTGGTTGAGCCTCTTAATTAAACTGTACTCTTGTGCATGTAGGTGGCTGGGAAACAGTGTGTGTATGCGGTTTATGTCAAAGTTATTTAAGTCCTGGTAGGAAAAGAGCAAGTGATGAGTCACGCTTAATTGCTCCCACATACGGTAGTTAGCCTTTTCTACAGCAGCAGCCTGGACCTGGAGAGCAGCATGCACTGTATCCTGTCCAGGATCATCCAGTAGGTGTGAGGGACACGTTCATTTATGAAGCACATTGTGGCCGTGTGACCAATGACTAAACACATGGTGTGTATTTACCTGGAAGGCCGAGCCGTGACTGCGACCAGCTGAGTGTGTGTGTGTGTGTGTGTGCGTGCGTGCGTGCGCGCGCGTGTGTGCGTGCGTGTGTCAGGTATCTCTCCTGGGCCGATCAGTGGTAATGAATACTTAATCCATGCCAGGGAAGGCCGGCTCTCATAATCCCCCACCCCTGCTCTCACAGCATCACATGGAAAGGTCACGCGGCTTCACAAAAACCTGCCAACCACCCATTTATATTAGAATCCCAAGGCCACATCATTTTCAAACGTCTATTTTTTAGAACCTGTAGCTAACCGCTTCATTTACTGTATATTTGTGTCATTGGCATCACAACTGCCGTATCGTATAACCATCATACCGTACTGGAACATTGCAGCGCACCACATTGTTTCTACACTAGCAACTATATGTCTGTAAGACCAACAGGCTTCTTAGGTGAGGAAGGCTTAGGGCTCAGACAATTGATTCGAGAGAGGGGGAGGGGGAGGGAGGGGGAGAGAGAGAGACAGACTCGAGCACTCTTTGATCGCTTCAGGCTGTTTGTACAAGCACATAGGAACACACATCAGTGCCTGCGGGCTATGAGTGTACCTGGAACCCAAGGCATCTCTCTCTCTCTCTCTCCTGTCTTCCTACTCCACCTTGGCCTGGCCCGCCTTGGCCCGGCCCGCTCCAGCAGCGAGACGGCCAGACCAAACCTGCATGCGGCCCAGGATAGCGGGTCATTTAGCGCGCTGATGCGTGCACAGCTCGGACCTGCGTCAGCATTCAGCTCGGCGGAGAGAAATGGCGGAGCAGACGCCAGGGATGACACGGCGGCCGCTTGTTTGGCCTGCTGTTGCTTCCTTGGCGTATTCTGGAGCAACATCTGCTTCTGGCAGACGGACATGGTAATGTCAACCATCACGCATCGCTCAGTGTGTGTGTGTGTTGCTAAGTAGCCAAGGTGAGGCTGAGGTGTGCACTGTGTACGTAATGAACAACGTGTGTACAACAGATGATGTGTGGATGTGTTGTCAGCTTTCTGCCGAGGCCAACTTGAAGAAATAAATGCTTGTTGTTTTGGTGGAAAACTCAAAGTGTATTGGCACGCCTACGCTAGCACTATTCTCTACTCCTCCCCGTACAACGCTCTTAGGCAGTCTTCAGCCACGTGTCATGTTTCCAACATAGACAGTGAGCAGGGGCCTCTAAGCTCTTGCAAACTTGACTGATAACCCTATAACGTTATTTCTGAGAGGATCCAGCTTTGGCTACATGTACTGTAAGTAAGTACACCTTGCACCAAAACATTATGGGACGGGTCAGTTCACATGGCTTGGTGTTGCTGATTGGACTCCTGTAGATGTTAATAAGAGCTGTCTGTCATGCTGTGGGAGCCATCAGGTCCAATATTGTCTCCATGTTGGCTCCACAACACCTCATACAGAGCTGATAATGAAAAGATACAAGCATACTGTATGTCCTGTCATGACACGCATTAGAGGGTATGGCAAGCTTCAGTCATTACATCATCAGCTTCACATGAAGAGGTCTATTTCAGTCTTACAACGAATGCTGAGCGTCTCAGATAAGTATCCACGGTCGCGTCGGAGGTGCGGAAGCCTGCCATTTGGAAACCCTGCAGAGGCTTTGAAAAGTGCAGCCGAAACTCTCCGCGGAATGAGTGCCAACAGCAAGCCTTCACATCTCCTCCAACTCCTTATCATCGTCTCAACGCCCCCCTCCCCCTCTAACCCGTCCGTCTGAGAGCATTCCTCCCCTACCCGTGTGTGTGTGTGTCTAACACCGGTGTGTCTAGCTTGTTAATGTGTTCTCTGATAATCACCCTACTCTATAAATGACTTAATCCCGCTCCTCGTGCGCTCCCTGCTCCTTCAAAGACCTGGCGGCTTAAAAGGAGCGTCAAGGTGCAGGGTGGGGGTGTGATTAATGGGCGGGGGGAGCAAGATATGAGGTGGAGGGGAAGGCGAGGTTAGGAAAGCAGACTCCTTTCAGTTCGGAAGCTTCTGCCAAAAGGTCAGTGAGCTCAGCGGAAGCTAAGGACGGCACAATACTACATCAAACGTTAATTTTAAAATTACGTATTTTTGAAGAGGGTACAACTTCAGGTCACAACGTTTATGTCTGCTGTGACATTTTGCCATTACAAACTATTCCTTAAATTCCGTTTGACAAAATTTATTCTTGGTTTTGCTGTGCTTTCGTAGGTAGAATCTTGTATATTATTTTAAGGCAGTTAGCTGTGACTAGCTTGTAATAGGGAAACATAACGTTTGATTGGGATTTCTAAAGCAAGTCTAGTGTGCAGAAGTATGCACGCACAGTTCTATCAACCTCTATGTAGGTAGAACGCAGAGGTTGTGACAGGAGACTCCCTTAAGTGCGGAAGCTGCCGTCAGGGAGGTCGGACAGCTCGACAGCAGTGTGAAGGAGCTTTCCATCTCCCCTCTCATCCTGCTCCATCCATCTCTTCACCTGGAAGGCCTCTGCCATCTACTGCAGCCACGACCGCCTAACACTACATTAGACCCTATACTGACCCATTCTGCACAGGCCTCTGCATAATGTTTCTTCAGCAGCATCTGTGATGTGCTGTGAAAACGACACGCGCTCTTGCTGTTGCCCAACACTACTCATTAATAGCAAGGCACACCAACACAAAATATGTTGTTATACGATAAGATAAAATGAAACTGTAATGATCTCCACTGGGAAATTGGGTCACTGCAGTAGCAAAACAATGAGAGTGCAAATGGAACAAACGGACCAGAGAGCTCTTATTGAACAACAATAATAATTATTATTAAGTGTTACAGTAAAAGCCTAATTTAAATGCCTAAAAATGCATTTTGATTACCCAGTTAGTTTGCATGCATCTTCTTTCGCTCCTCAGTGTTGCATTCCTATTGAACCTGAGCAGTGTTCATTGTTCCCATGGTCTCCATTCTTTCATTAGCCTTTTAAACATAAACAGTGAGCTGTTGCATCATTTTGGGTTCTGGGAATGGCTTTAATGCAGTCGAGGACTAAAGTCGTATCACGTTGTTTTCACATTGATTGGAGACCCCTCACAAGAACTGCAGCATAAACACTGCACACTGCATAGTATGGGTCTTCAGCTAGAAGAAGCTAGCTCTGTATGCTCAGTATGAACATCATAGCAGAGGCACAGAAACCAAATAAGATGAAGTCTGAGGAATCGAGGAAGACCAGGGGTCTCATTTATAAAAGTGTGCGTAGAATTCATGCTAGAATGTTGCGTTCGAAGGAAACACAGCGTGCGCACAATTATAGCAATGCTGATTAGTTCAGCGCTGTCCAATAGTTTCAAAATGAACCAGAGGTTTACACCAAGTAGGAGGATACGACTGCGAACACTTCCCAATGGAGCATGGCTAGACATATTCACAAAGTGAATATGGTCTGGTTACACCAGGCTACACTCGATGTGGCCTACGATGTAAGAATATGGGGAGATATTTGGATAACTCTCTATTATAGGCGCAAAGGTTGCAATTTGACAAAGCAATGCAACTTGTCAGAACACCTGGTCAATTTCCTTCAGCTTACCAACAAGTGCACGTGTACCGTCAATAGTATTTACCACAGCTTGGAGTAAAACTGAATTACACTTGTTTAATGAAAGGGCTTTACATAATCTAGTCCACTTGTGTGTTGCTGAATGTGGAGAATTACATTAAACTGTAAAGCTCACACACCGCCAGTGGTTTGATCAAAGATGTCAGCGATGTGTGACTCACCAGAGTCTATAATCAGGTGATCTTTCCTAATACAGGTTCATGAGCTCAGCCTTCCCCAGACCTACGATGTGATTGCAAGGCCGATGTAATTCATGTTTTGGCTTGTACCTATATGACTTTAGTGGAGATGCTTTTGTTCTCCATCAAGGGATTGCTTCCAGCATGACAATTAAGTGCACATGCTCGCGATGTAATTATGGCGTGTATAGAGTTTGCATTTGTACATGGAATTAAGCTTTTGAGTACTTGTCTTCTACCTTTTATTTAAAGATTTGCATAAGTAATAATGTAAACCCTGATTGTTTCCACCTCCATAAATAAACATGCACTACATCTACTGTATATAAAATACTTATATTTAAAATTTGTACATTAGTATGAATGGCTTCTTAAATGTTAGAACTACAAAAGTGTTATATTCATACAGTTTGTAAAAAGGTTCTCCAGAACTTTAACTTTTATTGCTTGTTTGATAATCTATAAATAATTGTGTTTATTTTAGTGCTCAGTCCAATTTTAAATTCCTAATCAAAGTTAATCTCTAATTCTCTCTTGTTATTTCTAAATGTTCTTGGGCTACGAATGTAAAATCATTATTGAATTTCAAACCATAATATTAATTCGTTTTTATCAGCTTATCCCCCTGCCTTGCCAGTTTCCTGTTAAGCGGAGAATTCAGCTCTGATTAAATAAAAGACTTCAACTTGGCTTGTTTTCTGGCACAGAAAAAAACATCAAATCCACGCTCTTTTAAAATATATATATTGAGAATGGAACTTCTGAACATATGCGTGTGTATGGCAAAATAATAGCTCACTTATTTAGAAAAGCATTTCCTTTGAGGCATCCATTAGTGATTGGTTCTGTGCCCAGCTCAAAGAGAGAGGCTAGTTTTGTAAAAGTCTTTTGGAGTCTGCTATAAAAGCACTTTCATAGCAGGCTGACGTGTGATGGAAATACCCCTTCTCCCTGTTCATTTCTTTTATTTCTTTCTTTCTTTCTCTCCCTCTTGTGTGCATTTCTGTTGTGCTCTTTTCCCTGCTTCTTCTCCAAGCGGCTTTTCCTTTGTGTTTTCCCCCTCCAGTCCATTTGTCCCAGCTGTTCACCACGAGTCAGGTTGTGCTAATAATCAACGATAATTAACGGCTGTTGTCTAGATCTATAGAAGTGGATGTAGCCTTCCTAACCTTTGGCCATCCATCAGAAGAAGCATTACGTGGCACCACTGGCCTGTCTATGAATCTGCTAGCATGGCCGTGGTGTTGTCAGAGAGATGAAATATATACAGAAAGATATGAGAGATGGAGGAGGCACAAAGAATGAAACACAGAAGTTCAATTTAGTTCCTGCAGCACACGCAGCAGTTTGATTTCATCTTGTGTAAGTGTGAAAAGTACTATTTTTACTGCTACTGCTTCTACTTTCTCTGTGTGTGTGTGTGTATATGAACCTCCAGGGCATTTGAGGGTTCAGTCTATGATACCCTAGAAGAAGATGTGTTTTTTTTGTGTATAAATTAATCGTATTTGCAGTGTGAAAGACAGATCAGGTATTATTAGAAATCAGATATCATGTAGTTGCTCTTCATTAACATAACAATAGGTAATCTAATCATCTTGTAGAACAATAAGCCAGGCTTCAAGTAATTTTCTTGACAAATCAATGGTAATTCTAATGTATTTTTTTAAAGAAGGGAAATATAGTCTACCCATCAAATGCATACATCTGAAAACGCATTTCGTTTAGCTATGCTGCAGCATTAGGCAGGTCAATCAATCAAGTGTGTGTGTGTGTGTGATGTTCGCAGACATCAGCAAATCCAACTTCATCTTCCGAGGTCCCATCAGTCAGAATAACCTAAAACCCCCCTGCGCGGTGGCTCACCTATAGATGGCAGTGTTTCCATGTGCGTTGCACAGAGAGCCTCTCCATCTCGGAGGGCCTTAATGGCGTGAGCAGCAGCAGCAGACAGTTCCTGACAAGGCCCTCTTAATGTGGATTTACCATAATGGCCTGCAAGGAAATGAGATGTACACTTGTTAAATAGTTTGGAAAGACATCTCGCCCCGGTGTATGCTGACCTCGCTGTACGAGCCAGCGCACGCCAGAGCCAAACGTTGATTAGACAAAGGCTTTGACTAATGATACTAGTGTTTGGGGGGGGGGAGAAGACGCCTGACACATCCCACTCCCCCCCCACCCCCCTTGCCTCTGTTCTGTGGGAGGTGAAACAGATCGGTGCCCGTTGATAAGGGCGTGCTGTGGGCACTAACGAGCGCCACCAGCCCCTCTCCGCGGGTTCATTAGCTAGGCAGTCCTCGCGTCGCTCCTCCCCCCGCCCGTCGTGGGCAGCCATCGAGAGGACACGGAGCCGAGGCAGCCAGAGCGGTCCCAAGCACCCCACCCAGGGCGCTTGGTCTGAATATGGCCTCTCTGTGTATGTGGGATGCAATCAAATAAAGATTAGAATGGTGTGTTGGATCCATGGATGTACTGCTAGGGCATCAGCCTTCTTCTGAGTGATGTGCGTCTGTCCCTCTGTCCCTTGATAGCATCTCAATCAAAGAGCTCTGCCAGCCCCCCATATGTCATATCCCTGGCTCTCTCTGTCTTCCTTCTGTAGCCCCCCCCTCCCTACAGCCCTCAAAGAGGAAATGTCTAAATTACACTTGCTAATATCATCAATATCAGGGACAGAGCGTACTTCAGAATAGAATGAAAGCATTCCTCTTATCGACCCTGCAAAGACAAAACCAGTAGGATGATGATAGTCCCCTCCACTCTCCTCTGATCTCCTCTCCCGACGAGCAGATGGAGGAATCCATTCTTAATATCCATTCTGCCATAGTACAGTAGGGCTCATCTCTGCGGGGCATAGAAAACCAGCACAGGGAACCATCCCAAACGTAGTATCCCAGTATGCCTCGCACATGCAAAGGGCCCAGACCAGGATTCTGTAGAGTAGGCAATGCAGACTGCAGGCACTAAAGGCCTCATATTCGTCTAATTTCAGTTTGGCATTGGTCTGCTATACATCTTTCTCTTTGAGCTGAATGGGTTTTAATGTTCAGTGCTCTGACCTCAATGGCTATCTGACTAGGTATGATCGAGCCGGTCAAATGCGGCTAGTTGCCTTCCAGAATGTAAGTAAGTGTTTATTTCTATAGCTCCTTTCATAGTCAAGAGGGGTCACAAAATAACTTGAATAAAGTGATAGAAATCAAAGGAATAAAATGCACAACAAACTGCACGTTATAAAAGAAGAGACACAAAAAACTGACAGCAACATCATAATGCTAATGAAAAGCTTGTGATTTAAATGTCCACAGAATCCATAGCCATTAAGGCTAGAGTGAGAGAGTTCCCCAGCCTATAGGAGCCACTGTGCCAAAAGCACAGTTGTCTCTTGTTTTAAAATGAGTTTTCTGAACAGTTTAAAAGTGCTGGGCTGAAGACACCGGAGACACACCATGGCTAAAGTGGGGCCACACATGTTGAAAAACGTATAAATGATCCATGGTCAGTTGTTGAATTATTATTTAAAATACATTAAAATGCTATTAACATAGTGTATCGTTTTCTTAGTATTGTATAGAGAAAATGTCCAACATGTAATTATATAGAAAATACATTATAAAAACATGATTTAACAATGTGGCTACACATTTCGAACAGTGAACAACACAGACCACTGTTGCCTCGATATATGTTTGGGCAGCCGTCCATGACAGGGTGTCTAGACACATTCATTTATTACCCAGGCGCCATGTTGCCTTTTCAGAGCAGCGGGCTAGGCAGGGGGAACTCGCCCGTGGTACACTTGTAAATGTCAGGGGCAGATGTTACATTTATTCTGTTATTGTGATAATGAACGATGTAGCGCGTGATCTCGTGCTCGCATTTTACAGAAAGTGGGCGGGCGGTGTGGGAGGGTATTGCAGAACCACCTGCGTTTGAACCTATTTTGTTTTGGCATCGGGGAAATAATACAGTGTGACAGTCACCGACAGGGTCAGATGGCCTGTTGTGACGATTTACATCCGCTCTCATTCAGCACGTGTGATTCACACATTCGTACGTGACTCAAAGTGTCGTGCCTTCGCACACGTCTACATTTTCCGTTCATATTTTCCAGCTGTCCATTGATTTCTTTTCTTTTTTCTTCACTGCCAACCTTTGTTGTCACAAGCCTGTTAATATGGTCCTTACAATGAACCGTCTTTCCTCAATCCCAGCAGGTAGTGCTGTTTGAGGCCGTATTTCCTGGTTCTTTGCAAGGTGCATGCTTCTCTTACCCTGTCACCCGGCAATTACCTTGACCCCCAGTTAACCCTCCTCGTTACTGTTAAATGGTGCGTGGCCACCATGTGGCTCACAGGGCTCACTGCAGTTTTGCGGCCAACTGCAACAGCACTGGCGAATGAGTGCTGAGTCTGGGCATTGAGACGAGACATTGATTGCCGAGGAGAGCGATACAGTCCAACAATAAAAGGAATTAGAAATGGCGGTTAATTAGCGATGGTGCTGCACTGGGAACAGGAGACAGAAGATGGAGGTGTTTTTTTGGGTCTTGGAGAGAGCACAGTAGAGATGTTACCTGCGTCACTACCTGTCTTTACCAATTTAAAAGAAAACGGCACCCTGGGACGGTAAGATGGCTGACCCTGTGTCCCCAACAGCGGGAACGGTTTGAAGGGGAGATTTGGCCATGCTGCGAAGTTCAGATTGGCGTTGAACACAAACTGGATTCATCTCCTCTCTGCTGGTCATGTAATTTCATGAGAGTTGCATGTGTAATATAACTCAGTAGCCCTGCACAGGTCTAGAGACAGGAAAATTCAAAACACATTTTTGTATTCCTGCATTATGAGAAATAAATGTTTTTTCCAGGCATGGTTTAACTAATCCATGTTTGACTAGACCCGCAGGGGCTACTTGCACTGCTAGGTGGCTTGATTGTTGCTGTGTGGGAGCCAGGAAAATAACAGGGGATGCTCAACTGTAGCAGTCGTTATTGGAAGCTTGCACATTCCTTGTTAATGAAAAAATGGAATGTATGAATAGGTAAAGAGGGGTCCAAGTGCAGCAGGCATCCTCTTTCTAACTTGTGGTGGTGTTTTGTAGCTACAGACATGACTGTGTCTGGTGCCTCTCTTTAAGTACAAAGAGCCAGACTGGCGGGCGGATTAAACCTAATCCTCAGTATTTTAATTGATGACTGTGTGAGGAGTGTCAGAATACCCTAAAGGACATTATGACATATTAATCTGAGAATTCTCAGAATCTAAGAATAATTGAAATACATTTGATATCACTCCTACAGTTGGCATAGGATTCTGTAAAGATATGGCACATGCAGTGGCGCAGGATATATTCTTTTAGATGGGGCGGGGTTGAAAGTGTGGGGAGAAATGTCACAACGTATAAGCCTGTACAACTATGCTTGAGTTATTTCGCGTAATACATTTTTGTTAATACTTAAAACATTATAATCTGAAAAAACAAATATGACGCCAGAGTGAAATCTGCCCCACACGCGTTTTGTAGAGTGATATTTACATAATTTATGGCTGCAGCGCAATTGTCTTGACATCTTTACACATGGTCATGACATAGACTAGGCTCTACACTGGTCAACAACACATGCCATTATACGGTATATCTCCCTAAAAGAAGCAAACCGCTCTGAAACATGCCCTTTCCATGAACGGTCAATGTACAATCCTATGTTATGCGCAGGGGAATTGTCAAGCTTTTAGGGAAAATGACGAAATGGTGCACGTTTCATGTTGTGCGATTATGAGATCCAGGTTGAAGTGAGACAAATCCTGGCTCGCTAAATAAATGTCTAAAGCAAGCCAAGATAATGAAAACTATAGAAAGTCATAACTAAACATTATCTTACAATAATAATAATAAATAATACAATGTAGGCTATTGACCCTGTTATAAGGACATTGCTGTTCCTGTAGTCTAGCCTACATGTTTGTCAAGATCGTGCATTGAGACCAGTGGAATTATACTGTGAATAAGCTATGCTCTCTAAAGCATTTTGTAGTTCTACTTCTCTGTGATATTTCCGGACTGTTATAAAACACTATTAGCCTACATGCCAGGTGCAAATAGCTAACTTTACATGCCTATAGCAACAGTAACCAAGGGGGGTGGGGCATTGAATGGTGGACTATAGTGGACTTGCCAATGCTGGTAGCCTCATGATGGTCGTCAAAGTAGGCAAATAAAAGAATGTAACTCGGTTATGCTACATTGGATGTTTTTATTTTAAAACATAAATAAAAATAATACTTCTCGGGGGTCCCCATCCCCTCAACCCCCACTGCACCCCTGGGCACATGTGACATAACCATTTATAAGGTGCTGTTTTCAGATCATTTTCTTTTTTAAAGCCAGGTTAGACATACATGACCACGTGTGTGCCTGTGTTTCATAATTTTTTAGTGTTTTTTTTAAGTAGTTTAAAAAGTAGCGTGTCTTTTGTAATCGTTTAGTTTTTTTTTTAAATATATTAGCAGTGGTGTCTTTTCTATGTAACCTGTTTGTGTGTTTTGTCATGCATGAGACTGGGTTGCTGCTGCTTTATGCAGGTGATGTGGGCCCTGACATACAGACACATGATCGAAGGGAAGCATTGATATGCTACACAGATGTATTCCAGTGTTGCACACACAGTGATTGACACACACCATCCCCCATTACCTCCAGGTAAACCGTACAAGTGCTACCGCTTTTCTAACATGTTTGCTTTTAATGCGCTTAAAGTAGAATAGGAGTTCAGGGCACTGATAATGCAGGTGGTGGTTGGAGCAGCGTAGCATGGCTCTGCCCGACTATTCCCTCTCAGGTTAGTTTTCCTTGAGATGGTGCGGGAGCTCTGTTCACATGAAGATACGCTCAGCCACTCTGAATGCGATCTTAAATTGTATCAGGCGGTTAGGCTGATTGATGGATGGTTTTACTCCAATGTACTGCGACACACCATGCAAATAACAGCACAGGATAAAGTTCTCTCTCCCCTGCGTTCTCGGGTCAAAGGTTTTACTTGAAACTCCTCCTGACGCCGGAGGAGGCAGAGATAACAGGACTCTTCAACAGAGATGTCACCGCATAATAAACTGCTCCTATTTAATCAGTAATGGAACTCCTTTTACCCGCACGGCAGAATCTGTGTTTTCTCCAACAAACTTTACTTTTCGTCACAAGAGAGCAATCACAACGTCACGTTGAAGTGGGCTCTTGCAGAGAAGCAATCTGACAAAGTTGGAGATTGTTTTTCCCGACTTAGTACAAGACCAATGTCATTTAGTTGTGCCGCCATAATTGCCGTATTTAGTATTTGGAAGACAGAAGTGCCGTCTTGGTTTAACCGTCCTGATTTTACAAGCGCCCGCTACGATTTGCTTTGTTTTCTATATCAGTCTGGGAACTTTCCATCGAAACCATCAGTTACAGAACCTTCCCAATCACATCCCGGTGGGTAGTAGGTGTCAACAGCAAACATGTCCCTGTTCTAAAACTACCCTCATGTGGGTCTTCTCATTAGAATAAAGTGGTCCAATCACCTGCTCATGATTTGACTGACAACTATTGGCATCCTCTCAAAGCAAACTATAATGGAGTGGAGGGTTTCCAGACTGTAAGTGGAACTAATCATGGACCTTCACAAGGCAGGATAGTCTCATTAGACTAACAAAGTGCTGTTTGCTGCTGCACTGATCTGCAGTGTAGGCCTATCTGAGGTCACCATGTCAACGCTGTAGATGTGGGAACAGATCATACAAATGATGCACGGTGGAAGGTGATAAAAACATGTTTGCTTTTGTGTGTGGGAGTGAGGTTGACTGGAACAATAATCCAATTATTGTTCTCACTCAGATGAGGAGAATATTAATACATCTCTTCATATGCCTACTAAAGGGGTTGGTGATTGAAAACCAAGCCTACTACACCCAACCAAGTGACTGACTGCCTCATTTGTAATGACTGTGGCTATGCATTATGCACTCTGGCTCCCTGGCACCAAAGCACATCCACCGTAGAGAGGTATGGGAGAACATGTCATGTTTAGTTCTAGGTAAAGGAAGGTAACCTATTTGACCAAACACCAAGACATTTTGCCACAGAAGATGGGGACACCTCTCACACATGACGCCATGTCGTGCTAGGTATCACTGTTGTTGACACATTTCACATCAGTGGTGCCGGAGAAAGTGCTTTCTGATAGCTAGCTATTGGGGCCCAAACGCGGAGGTAGGGCGAACTCGTAATTTGCCTGGGAGTGCGATGAATAAGGTTATTCTGAAGCGAGACAGAAAAGTGGTCTGCTACTTTCAATTTCTCTCCACTGTCTGCGTGATGCCAGGCTGGAAATAGGCTGTGGTTAAGCAGTGGTTTGCTGTGATTGTGGCTATTTTGGACACTTCCATGCGTGTGTTGTTGGGGGTCACACTTGTCCTTGCCCTAGATGTGTGCTAGTGAATAGGATGGATATGGCTTTGGTCATATCTGGCTGTGGGAATATTTTTGTGGGATTTGTGTGGGAATATGTGTTTGGACATCAATGGCTAATGGCCGTGATTATGGTGTTTACAATACAGTGCATGCGTATTAGCTTACGTGTCGATACATTGCATAGATTGTGTGTGCGTGTGGGTGCGTGGTTGGTTAAGATTCATCCCCACACATTTTAAATGACTCATAAAAGTATTTTAGACAGACTTTGTGACTCTCAACACACACCCGCACACCCGCATCCGCTCACACGCACGCACGCACGCACGCACACATGCACACGTGCATGCGCGCATGGACACACACACACACGCGCCAGCACAGAGGCCAGCATCTCTGAAGGAGGGATTTGTGAGGAACAAACTCTGGCTGATTAGAAAATGAATGAAGATTGCATTTGATTAGCCTGCGTTAATTAACTCTGCTGCCTGCACGCTCCCTAGCTAACCTATCAACAGTGTACGGTTGGCTGCACACTTAACTAACACCATTACTGAGCGTGTGGCTGAGAATGAGATTGGGTGGCGGCACCCCCCCTCCCAATCCTACTCCTGCATTTAACAATGAAACCTGCATGTTAATTTGTTTAAACAGCTTTGTGAGTCTGTCTCTTGATTCATATTCAGGGTAGGAAATGATGATGAGGAGAACACGCCCATAATAGCATGCTGAGCTGAATGGACAATGTCGCAAATAACACACACACACACACACACACACACACACACACACACACACACACACACACACACGCACACACACACAATGTTCTTTGCAGGCAGACAGTGTCTGGTAAGTTTATTTACAGATTCACCGTGTAGCATCAATCATTCAGTGTAATTCTTTGCCGGGAGACTTCGCTGTGGTGTGTCCGTGTGTCTGGCTGCCTTTTCTAGAGGTGGGTCATTAGTAAGAATCACACACACCTGTTCACAATCCCGTGAGTCCCGAGCAGCGGAGCAGGGTCTGACTCTAGGCTTGAAGCAGCCGTGACATGTGGCGACAAGTGGTACTGCAGCCTATAGGACCAACTGCAATACACACCCCATTCATAAATTTATCTGTTTAACTGCTCCGCTACATTTGTTTCAGGTGCCGCACTTGGTTCATATGGTGCATAATAATATTCTCTTGGTCCTCCTTATGTACATATATTCTTTCTAACAATGTCAATAAATTTGGACGATTGTTTGTCATGATGTAATAATCATGCAACATAGTCCAACGCTCGTGCCTGCTGCTGTGTGTGCATTTGTCTTGCACAAGCAACAAGCGGCGTATTAGCGAGCACAACATACTTTTAGCGTAAATGCTAAATATTAAAGAAAACATGCCTACGATTATAATAGTACAGTCCAAAACAAAAACTCCTGTTATTTAATGTTGTACTATGCTGCACATGCACGAGGCTTGAGCTTGGGAACTCCAGTGTCGCAGGTTGCAACGTAACCTTTGTTTGAACTCCCCATGTGTCAAAGAGCCAATATGGCGACACCCTTAATTAGAAAATCGCGACTCACTGCGACAATGAGCAAATACTTGGTAAGATTGAGCCGCCATTTTCTTCTGTGTCTAAAAACTGTGTCTATCTAATAAGTCTATGCTCCCAAGAACCCCCCCCCCCCACAGACGGCACTAAGCCACTCCCACACCTCCACAGACTAATAGATTAGAGGTAAAGTACATAAAACAGCAAAAGCATGAGGAGAGCAGTAGGGTTGGATGGGTAAAGGTGCATGTCAAAGAGTTAATGGGGAGGAGGAGGAATGTGCAAATGAGCAGTCTGGTCTCGTCTGCAAGCTAAGATGAAACGGAGATGAACACAGAGATGAGCTGAAACCATGAAAGGAAAAGCAGCGTAACAAAAACACTGACGCTTTTTAAAGTGAAAAATATCAAGGTCTGGCATTTCTTTTGTCTTTGTTAAGAGAGGAACATAATAAGCACTGGAGTTTTATTATGGAAGGATAGATGGATAGATTTCATGGAAGAAGAAATTCACAGCAGCCCCAATTTCACAGCGGTGCGCCAGCGGATTGCCCTTGATACGCCATGGGCCGCTCTTTTTGATGGCACATTAGGCCTGGTGTGGAGGCCGGACAGACGCACGTTTTATTTGGGGTGGGAGGTGTGGGCGTGAACCTATACTGTATGTCCTAGAAGAACAGGACAGCCTTTCTTGTAAGCTTTTCCTGTTGCTTTTAATGTTGCACTTTTCTGTATTAAGTATAGTCAGCTGTTGCTAGTCATTCATGCTGTATTAGAATGACTAACCCTGCTTTGTTTACAAAGTCTATTGCAGCGTTCCCCAACCTTGGTGCTGGAGTACCACTACCCTACATGGTTTAGATGTCTCCCTGCTCCAACTCGCATAAATGTGTTGTTAGAAGCCTGATAACAAACCATTCCTTTGAATAAGATGTGTGAACAATGGTCTTCTAGGGCAACAACTGTTCTCCATAATTAGGTTTATTCTTATTTATTTATTAATTTTATCTTTTGCTCTTCCCTCCAAAAAAGCAGCAACTATTAATCACTGTGCTGGGACTGGTTTCTGTTGGCCAGACTTTCTTTTATATTAATATTATGTTTTCAATTCAACTCAATGTTGGTACTCTTTGCTTGGATGTCAATGGAAGCTGGGCTTTTAGGCTTCAGATCCTCTGAGGTCAGCCAGTGTGTGCATGTAATGTCTGACTTCAGGTACACAACACTAATTGATGGTGTAAAGCAAGTATTGATGCATATGAATACAGCCTGCTCAAAATGGGAGGAGCTTTTTGAAATCTCACAATGATACTAAATCTCACACACAGCCTTGGTTGCCTCTGTAATAATGTTGGAACCACCACGACTACCAAAGATCAGTGAGACCATATGGAGACATATGGAGACAGATGGGGACACTGTGTCAGTCTTTCACTCTCTCTTAATATCACATTCTCTTTGTCTCTCTCCTCCCCCTCGCTCCTTCATCTGTGTGTGGCTGCCTCTGGGTGTCTGGCTCCCATCTGGTTGGAGAACACAAACACAGCGTCCGAGGGGAGCTCAGATTGTGTATATGCGGTCGCTAGGCCATTATCAATGTACCACACAGTCCTGACTCCGGACTGCTCCGTCCTCCAGGGACTCCCGCAGTATGAAAGGAATGGCCTCTAATTATGCCTCAGTATTGTCCCCTTATAGGTGGGCAGCAGGGGTCGGACTGAAAAGGTGTGTTGTACCCATTGTTTATATACAGTAGTTCTCTGGTTGTACCTCAATAGGCGTGTCGTCCACTGTCTTATGCGGAGATATATGTATTCTGCTGTATTCTGCTGCCGCTTTGGGAGGGTTTGATGAAGCAAGAAACACTCTCTTTCTATGGAATGACTCTAGATGAAACCCAAGTTGCATCTGTTAGAATCACCACCAGTCATTCCCATTAGTCTGCAGGAATATTATGTTGCTGCTGTACAGCAGTGCAAATAAACTGATTTATGCTAATGTTTTGCCTCTCCTGCCTGCGTGTTTTCACATCTTAGTTTGAACTTAGCTTTCAGAGGTTTTGCTTTTTACATTTAGAAATAATTATTAAAATTATAGGTTTGCTGTGTGTGTCAGCCCAACGCTACATAGAAATATAAAATGCAGCAGCATGAAATAAGCCATTTTGTGACAGCTTTGCTTTATAATTATAATATACATTATTTATTTAATTACTTTATTATTATAATATAACTATGCCCAAATAATGAAGAATAGATTGATGTCTGGAATAGACACGGTCAAATGGCACCAACCAACCATATAAGGTGGTCATGTACAATATCTGCACACTCTACACTCATGCACTTCTGTGGCGGCAGGAGCATCGTTTGCTCACACCAGTGGGAGCCGTGCATCATTCCCACCGTCGCGTGTAACGAGGGTGCGACCCGTAGGCTGTGTGCAGGAAGCGGCGCTCCCCCGCCACGTTCGCCGAGGCAGCGCAGAGCCGCACGCGCTGGCTTGTTGACCGTAACTGTTCACGCTCCCAGGAGATGAGGTCACTTTGTTTCTGTTCCTATTTACGGAGCCATGGCTGTGTAGAAGTATCAGATTATGTTTTCAACACTCACAGAGAACGGTAAACTAGCGAAATGCGAGGAGATATTTGTTGAATTTGACAAAGTGTATTAGCTTACATATAGCTTGCATTAGCTGACTATACCCTTTATACTGTGTGTATATGTACACACATGCACTATCCACACCGCACTTGTACGTCCATGTACTGTAAGTAGTAATGCACATCTCTCTCTTTCACTCACACGTGCGTGTGCACACACACGCACACACTAGACAGCTGCTGTGATGCCCTGCTCAGTTAGCTCTGTTATTTCAGACCAGCTGTCTAACCAATCTCCTAGAATCTAAAACATCTGTGGGAGCACGCTCTCTCTCTCTGTCTGTCTCTCTCTCTGTCTCTCTCTCTCGCTTTGTCTGTCTCTCTCTGTCTCCCTCTGTCTGTGTCGATCTCTCTGTCTCTTTCTCTCTGTCTGTCTGTCTGTCTCTCGCCCTCAGCCTCACTTGACAATCTGTCAGTCAGCTAGTCTGTCTTGTCAAACCTAATTACTTGGGGAGGGGGGTGGTGATACACAAGCTATAAAATGCTATCGCTTATATTTGCCAGAATGACCTCGAGACATAAACAAATGTGTTTCCCAGCAGCTCTCCCTCCTTATTAACAGCCTATCAGGGTGACGGGTTACATAAATGCAACTTAAGGGAAGTGTGAGCTGAGGGAAATTGAGCAACCATCAGCATCCCGTGTCGACGGGGCAGGTCTGATGTGTCTGTTGCTGGACTCAGTCAATGCTTAATGTACGTACAGTATATCTCCCAAATATTGTGTGCGTGTGTGTGTACAGTAGCTTTCTATGCTGTTAGTCTGCTGACAGAGGTGTACAGTACAGTGTCAGTGGGGCCAAAGATAAGCCTGGGGTTTACTATGGCGCTGGGCTGTTTGCAGGGGCCATGATAATGCTGTTCTGTGTGAACTGGTGTGTGTTGTTGTGCTGCAGAGGCTCCTGTGGGGCGTAGCGTTAGCACACTAGCTAATTTCGGTGTGATGGGTGGGCGGGGCAGGTTGTTACTGTAGATAAAGGTCGGGTCAGCGATTGTAAGCTAATACACTTTTTGTCATTTTTGTTGAATATGTCCTGGTAGTCCACCAGCTGCCCGTTCTGTGTGCACGCTGAAACAATAGTCTGGTGTTTCTACACAGCTCTGGTTCTGTGAATGGGAACACAAACAAAGTGGTGCAGACCGCACAACACAACACTACCACAGCCTTGGCCGTGTGTGTCCAATGTGGGGGCGGAGCTTCTGAAGGAGCAGCCTATGGCATTGAAGGCAGAGATGTTTTTGTTTTGATTGAGTTCAAATGTCAACAAGATTTCACCTGAATGCGATTCCACCTTTAATGTAAGGGTAACTTTTCATTGGCAGTTTCCTTTGAGCAAGGCACTGGTACATGCTCCTGTAGTGTCTGCAGTAGAAGGCTGTATGTGTGTGTGTGTGTGTGTGTGTGTGTGTGTGTGTCGGGGGGTGGGGCAGGGGGCATTTAAGTGTAAATGCGTGAAATTGACAGTGAGGAGAGGTCTTTCTGCACAGGCAAGCAGCTTATCGAGTCAATGTGCAATGTGCAACGGGCATGTGTGCAAGTGGGTTGGCTTTATCTGTAGTGGCTCCTATCTCAGTTCCCCCACCTAGGGTGACCAGATGTCCCGCTTTCATCCTTTCTTACACGTCCCACATATTGAGACGATGTCCCGCATTTTCAATTTTGATCTGGTTTTCTAACGCTTTTCTAATATCTGCCATTTGTCCCATGGTTGTAAAGAAAGCAGCGAGGCCTGCCATCACATGGCTGTGTTTGATGCCAATCAAAGTGCGCACACGCCACGCCTACGCCACGCCCAACTGAAAATTGCGAGGGATCACAACAAGTCAGCGTATCTAGGAGACAATATTGGAAGCTACTAGGCTACTACAAATAAACAAAAATGCAGCTACAATATAGACTGGGACACAACACGGGTGAAGCATGTGTAAGGGATTCTCAGTCTTCTGCGATGTTTGCCTTAGTTAACATAGTTTTCAATTGTAGACGGGGTGGGTGGGGATACAATGTTAAGTGACAGTGTACCGGTGTGAGAGTTCCACAAAAAAAAGTGTAGTTCAGGAATCCTGATCAATGGACGCATTCTTGCTGAAGCCCAAAGGTCATTGTCTGACAGATAAGGTAACCCCAGCTGAAATATCGTTTACCACATTGTGCAGCACTCCCAATCATACAGGGCAGCTAACTGATGGAATAAGATAGCATTGTCAATTTTCCCATACTCAGGATAGCACATAAAATGCAATATGTGTATCGGATATTTGGGAAATATAGGCAATTTAATGTATAAGATGGATAATCATCAATGAAATTATGTTTAATTTAAGGATGGACAAAAGTGTACGAACGTTAAATGCATGTTAAATGACCTTCATTTAGTACTTTTGTTGTTTGGATATACTAATACCGGTACTAACCTGTTATATTTGATAATAATATATGGTGAAGGACTAACCTGTACCCTGCATAGTCTGTGTGCAGAGGGAAATGCAGATATATATATTATAAGCTAAGGGGAATAATGTAAAATGTTTCCCTCACAAACCTACTTTTTTGTCTCACATTTGGTTTACCCCCACCACACGCACGTAAGCAGCTACCCCCCCCCCCCAATAGTCCATGTTACATTTCCTAGACTAGAGCCACCCAGAACATACATAGTCAGTTATTTAGTTAAAATCTCTGTTTATTTATATATTATATAATATATATTTATATATTTATATATTTTGATATAGTCTTCTATAGTTTTTTGTCCTTGGTTGGCTTGATTATTTGTTTGTTTGTCTTTCATTCTGTCTGATGTTACTTCCTTGCTAGCCGTGCTGTTTGTGTAGAGGTGTAACGGGTGCTGCGAGTGAAGGTAGCAAAACAAAGGAGTTAATTTACTTTTCCTGCAATGAAGAATGCAGCTCCAGCTTCATTTGTTTCAGACTTCCAAGTTCAGTTGTTTTTCACCCGGCAAAACCCGATTAGCCGATGTTTATGGGCTTTGCGCGATGCCGCTGTAGGCTCAGCCAAGATCACTTTAGCCGCTTAGCGAGCTAGCGCGAGGAAACAATAAACCTGTCTGACTCAAACTAAGAATATAACGGGCCAGCGCTCGGAGCAGGAAGTTTATCATCCTGACAAAGTGCTCAGAAGTTTCTGCAACAGAAGTGTTGCTTTGTGTGTGTCAGTGTGTGCATGCATATGTTGTTGCCTGATGCCTGTGTCTTCATATGAATTGTTATCGCGTGTGTTTGTGGTCTTATTCATGTTTCCTCTTTTTTATTTTCCAGTTGTGCCGACATGCTTCCGAAACGTATCATATCTACTGTATTTGCTGGTGTGTGTGTGGCACTAATTAAGTCATGTGGGCTGTCATAGCCGTGTGTTTATGGCCCCAGTGTGGTGACTCAGCATTGCCTGGTAATGTGTACAAAGATCTGCCTCCCTCACAGCCCTGCTGATCCCCGAGTATTGTTCTCCGACTGCACAGTATCAGCGTGAAGCAGGTGCTGTCACCGGCTCCCTAACGCAACACAAAACGCATAATTGGCAGAGGCACACTGTTTATAATTGGGTGCAGAGCACGTTTCTCTCGTGCGGCTGCCCTTGACATGTGAGAATGTCTGTTTACCGGCGTCGACATGAGCTTTTCAAAGTACCTTGATGTGTTTGGTTTGCTCCGGTGTAATTATGTGTTCTTTTCCCTCCGTCTCTAGCTCTGCCCATCCTGCGGTCCGCTGATGACCAGGCGCCTGCTCCGCAGAGCAAGTCCATGGGTGATATTGAAGAGCTGGCCGCCAGCTATGAACGCAAGCTCATTGAGGTGAGTTCTGTTGTCTCACCGTGAGCTGCCGTTACGCTAACAGCAGAGGCCACGGTGACAGCTTTGCTGGTGACTAGGGCTAGGCCCCATTCACAGAGTATTAGTGATTGAACTGACTCTGTTGATATGGTAGGTGGGCTGAGAAACAGTGTCTAGATGTAGTGTTTCAGAAGGAGGGGCAGGGAACGATGTGGCTCTCCATGGAAAGTAACCAGTAATCCCCCTGCAGGGGATACCGGTAATTAGTTGTGAGCAATTATTTAAACTATTAGTCTAGCAGGATGTATAGAAAGACAAAGCTTGATGAACTGCACTGTATACAACCAATATTCCAATATTCCAATCTATACTGAACAAAAATATAAACACGTTTATCACTCCCATCTAGCGGTGCACATATATCGATTCAGTATCGTTATCGCAATATCACTTTGCACAATATCATATCAAATGTTGGAGGGTGTGCAATATTCGGTATATTTAGTGGAAAGATGGGTCTATTGGTTGTTTGGCTTAATTGTTTGATTTAGACAGAAAAGTAAGATATGTGGCTGAGGAAGCTAATGACATAATAGAGATCGAAGAGGAAACATTAGTGGCCAAAAAGAATGCCTCTTCGGTAGCTTGGAATTACTGTTTTTGTACCAGTCCAATATGACTGTCAGTTGAAAATGTGTTGTTTTGATATGTATTCCCATAACCCAAACCATTCCCATAAGTTTTTATTTAAGTTTAAAAATATCTAAATTAATATCGATATTGCAATTTTCATGATCAATATTGCAATATCACATTTTGTCAATATCGTGCACCCCTACTCCCATCTAAGTAAAAGATTTCAGATGTCTTGTGTACACAAAACGGTGTATTTCCCTCAGAGGAGACAAATGAGTGCAAGTCTGTTAATGTGCATTCTAATTGGCCAAGATAATCCATCCACCAGGTGTGGCATATCAAGGTGCTGATTAAACAGCATCATTATCACACCGGTGTGCTTTGGACTGGTCACAATTAAAGGCCACTCTAAAGTGTGCCTTTTTATCACACAGCACAATGCCACAGACATTCTCAGGGAGCGTGCCGACTGCACAAACGTCCACCTGTCAGGTGGATGGATTATGTGAAGTGCTCACGGACACACATTGGAACACATTTATGAACAAAATTAGAAATCCATAATTTGTTTTGTAATGCATTTTGTTCACTTCACACATAATCTATTCCGTTACAATTCTCTATGTAAATAAAGAACACCATTACTAACACAATATATAATCATTATCACACTCCCTCCCCTACTTTTGCTAGTATTAATATTCATTACAATGCAAAGATAATCATAATAATTTGTCAAAGTATTACATCTTTGGTTGCAACTCTGAAATTCAGAAATGAAGAGAGAAGAGAGACTGGAGCATAATTACAGTAGAGGGGAACAACATATCTGCATTTTCTGATGGTGGCAGCTGTGTGTGTGTGTGTGTGTGTGTGTGTGTGTGTGTGCGCGCGCGCGTGCGCATTAATAATGCAACCCCTTTTTTATATTTATTTAATAAGAAATAATTCGGCCTCTTCTTCTTTATGTATGTGTAATGCCATTTTCATGGCGTTTATTTATTTATCTGTTAATCTTCGTGGTAGCAGCCTGTGTGGCTTCAGGAGCTGGGCACAAGGGCATGCGGGGAGGCACAATCGCACCCGCAGCCCCCCTCAAGACTCATCTGTTGTCCTTATTGTGTAACTAGTTGTCTCGCCGGGTGGCCTATTTGTGGGGAAGGGAAGGGTTGGAGGGGGTCAGGGGTGATGTCGCTACGCTGCCGCCATCTCACTGGCTAATTATGTCAGCACGCGTCTCAACCAGAGTGAAGAACAAAGGAGAAAGTCATGTAAAGATCCCATTAAGCTTAAAACAGCCTGTTCAACATCAGAACATTGAAAGATGACATTTTCATTACATTTGTGTGAGATGTAAAGTGTGATATACCCTGTGTGTGTGTGTGTGTTACTGTATGTATTGCTGACAGTTTCTTTATTTGTGAGTGTTTGCCTGTTGTTACAGAGACAGTTTGGCATAATGCAGACATTGTGCCACGTGTATCTCAGTTTGTGGATGTCAACATGTCCTGGCTTTGTGATGTGACAGCGAGACATAACACCTCATGAGATTGATTGCTTTGAAATGTTGCTTTAGGTCTGTTTTGATATATTGACGACAAGTAGCAATGGGCAAGGCCGCCTATTATTTGGCCTGCGGAACACACACTTAATTGTGGCCAAATTTAGCGTAATCATATTGGCACTTTTATTGACTTTATCAAATTTATATTTTCACGTTAAAGTCTAAAGGCTCTCACTTCTCTCTCTTTTTCCTAAATGGTAAATGGACTGCATTTATATAGCGCTTTTCTAACCTTTCGGCCACTCAAAGCGCTTTACAGTATTTTGCC
>JAOEGT010023478.1:0-10380 GCA_025447795.1 Speoplatyrhinus poulsoni
TGCTAGGGCAGAGGCTTGGCTATCCAGACGTGTACAATAATACTGTTAGACATTTATATATAAAAAAATATACTCTCGAGTTGGATAGTGGGGGGTGCGCCCCCGCCGGCGGGGGCGTTCGTTAACAACAGATGTGTGATGACAGACATGTTTAAAAAATATATTGTCTATTTAAAGGTACAGTGTAGTCACTTATTGCAGGCTAATTGTAAGCTAATTGTAAGCTAATAAACTTTGCTGGGAAAAAAATATATCTTGAACGTCTAAACAGCCCTGGCTCCGTAAAATGGAACGTAACATTGAAAACCGCTCATAACCACAGCCGCTCGGCTTTGCAATGCGTTTCCATGTGTGGGGCGGATATTCTGAGGGAGTTTGTTCTGATTTGAGCTTGAAGTTGGCCAGCATTCTTGAGAATGACTAGCTCCGCCTTTAACGTCTTAACCGGATGTCATGACTTCAGTCTATATGAAGACAGGCCAGGGGCTAGTCTCCACCAGACACTTCAGAAGGTCTATGGGCAAGGTCAGAGCACACACAACCAGCGCCAATAGACCCTGGGGCAAGTGCAGGCACATCCAACATGACATCACTGTCTCACAGCCATGGCATGGTTTGCCTTGTTTTTATTTTTATTTTATTTGTATTTTCCATTTAGCCTGAAGGAAAGGATGGCCAGATAGACCTATAGGCAGGAAAATAAGGGAAGGGAAACGCCTCCCTCAATGCCCTCTTAATGCTCAGGAGACTCTGAATCTGTTTTGGATCAAAACACTTTTTGAGAGAGCTAGCAAAAAAAAAAAAAAAAAGTAAAGAGACCGATTTTGTAAATCAACCTTTGCTCCCTTCCTCTGGAACCCATTGGTCTAGCTCAATTGACCTTTCCCAAGCCCCGCCCCTTTCACATGTCCTACCTAGTTACTGTAACTAGGCAGGACAAAACGCAATTGAAAGCATTTACAGCAAAAACAGACAGTTGACGGAAGGTTCCGTCAGAATGCTCAATTGTTATTGGAGGACATGCAAAAACGGTTGTTATTTAGTCACTGTCTAAGCTTGGAAACGTATATGAACCCTAGAATTTATAACTGGTAGTCAAACAGGGACGTCTCCTATTTGTTGTGAACTTTGATGAAAGATCCAGATTATTCCAAATGGTTCACAAACTTTATAGCATCACTCTAACACCCCTGCGGCCCCCACCCCACACACACATCTTCCAAACCGGCGTTGAGCTAACAACAAAATCTGTCTCTCTTCCAGTCACAATCGTCTCTCTTATTGTGTTGTTCACTGTTGCTATGGCTACACAATAGCTGACAGCCCTTACGGCCCTACAAACAAAGAGAAGTTAAGAGAAAGCACTAATTTAAATATAAAAGTGGAAATGTTGTCCCAGGTGCTCCATCACCCAGAGCAACTGGCTCGGCTGAATCGCTTTGAAGCGGCTCCAGACATCTTGGAGGTGTCACGAGTTCAACATGGCGGCTTTTAGCTTGGGGTGAAAGGGAAGGTACAAAGAAAATGAGAAATCAGAGGTTGTGGTATCATTATCTTACGTCCACATGGACTGGATAACACGTGTGCACACACACACACACACACGGTTCAAGGTATGCATGATCACATCTCAGAGGAACATTTCCTCTGCATGCTTCCTGAAATACACCGAAACAGGTGAGACCCATTTGCCACAGTGTGTAAAAGCTAATCACAGGTTCCTGTGTGTCACTGCTGTGTGAAGAGGTGTGATCTAAGCTCACCAAGTGCATGGGTTGATTTGGACTATGCAAAGCAATGATGGGAAATCAAAATAAACGAGGCCACATACCAGTAGCCCTCTACTCTACTCTACTACAAATTCAGGTGTGTGCTATTAGGTGTGGTTTGATAATTGGAAGAGAGAATGAGGATACATGACACCAAGAAGTATCTTTTGAAGGCTGTATAATAATAACCTCAGCCTCCTCAGTCTTCCACAGTGACATAATTAGCAGGAGTCTTAAGGAGATATATGCAATAGACCGGGCCAAGGCTGTGAGGGAACTGTCTTCTAGGGATTTGAACTTAATCCAATTTCTTCTGAAAGTAGTTTTACATGCTCGCACATCTCTTGGAAGTGCTAATTGAAAATGAAGGGAATATGTTAAGTGACGATGATGATTATAATAGTGGGGGGGGGGGAAGAAAAGAAAAACGATTGAGGAAATGGAAACTGAGGCGCTTTAGAGGAGAGCCAAGGATGGGCAAAACTACAAACAAGTAAACACTGACGAAGTCTGCTCGAGATGCTTTCTTTTGCATTCAGAATGCTTCCATACGACAAAATAATACAGCAATGTTCTTATTGTTTAAGTATGTAGTCTCATAGCCAGTAGACGGTTGACAGATAGACAGACAGATATGCAGTTAATTACATAACTGCAAACTGTAATGATACAACATTGACAGGACAGTTTAAATACACATATCCTATTTAAATAGGAAACATACTAGGAGTGTTGTATTATTTTTTTCACTGTCAAACATTTATTTTACGTCAACACCACGTTTGAATAAATCAAGACAAGGCACTTTATTTATATAGCGCATTTCATACCTAGACTAGGCAAACTCAATGTGTTTTACATAAACAATAAAAATAATAAAAAATAGATTAAATACAACACAACCAATTAAAGAATAAAGTAATTAGACAAATATTTTGGATAGATTTAGTCAAAATGGTACAAATGATAGGAATAATAGATCTGGATTATCCAACGACCACAACAATGGTATCTTTGCTTGCGTTTTTTGGTGTTATTTGGCATTTATATATGTGGCTATTTATCAGACAGGACAGGTGGCAGCGAAGAGTAAACCTCATAAACAAACACATGGCTATGGCACATACACATACATCCTCTGCATTTAACCCATCCCTCAAAGGAGCACAGTGGGCAGCCGCTGTGCAGCGCCCGGGGACCAACTCCAGATGGAGGTCAGTGTCTCTGGTCAATGGCACTGACCAGGTTAACCCAACATGTTTTTTGGATATACAATATATATATATGCGAGCTAAAAATAAATCTGCCATTTCTACACAGCCCTGTGTCTATAAATAAACACTAACAAAGTGGTGCAGACCGCAACAAACACTATCCCAGCCTTTGCAATATGTGGAAAAATGTCCATTGCCAAGGGGGCGGAGCTTCTGAAAGAGCACCCTATGCCATTGAAGGAGTGTTTTTGTTTTGATCACCTTCTTGCTGACTCCACATTCAAAGCCAATCTGTTGTTTCTGCATGCCTGCATGCCGTACCAAGAACATTTTACAGTATGTCTGTAGCCACAACAGCAGCGTTTAACACAGTGATTTGAAGGATGACAGCAGAGGCTTATATAACCAGCTGCATCTGGTGTCATAAAATATCACTTTTTTAACTGAAATCGCCTTGTTCACAAATATATAGGCAAAAGGGAGTGAAACAGAAAGCTATAGTAGCCAAGCCGCATTTTACATTGACCATTATATCTCTTTCATGCTTCGCTGTCGGTGAGACAGAAAACTCCTACCATGTTGTTACTTTGCTTCAGACCGAACACGGGGTACCTTTTCAAGGAGCTGAGTGGTGAGTGTGTGAGACAGGCCGCGCATCTCGACAGCCACAGCCATAACGGTGTTGTTGTTAAAAACGCTCAACTACTCAGCAGCCGCGACGCTAACAGATTGGGCCTTTAAGTGTGAATGTTAGCACGGATGAGCTGTTGGCTAAAAGAGGCTCGCTGCAGTAGAGGATGTTATGACTGGGCCATAGCAACATAGTCACCGGCGGTGACAATAGCAAATTGATCTCGTCAGCTAATTTGTCACACCAACATATACAGAAAGGAAAATAAACAAAGATGGAGATGGAGAGATGAAGAAACAAATGTGCATCATACTGTTGGTGTTAGCTTCACAAAGCCTTTCGCTGTAAAAGTTTGGAGAGCAATAGTTTTTACATCAACTTAAGTTACATTTTAGACTCAAACAAACACATTCTCTGTATATCAGATAAAACATATGATACACCGAACATCTGAACCCACACCAAACAAACCCTTACAAACCCTGTTTCCCAAATTATATACTTTTTAAATATATTATATATATATTTTTTTACAAAAACAAGAAACCTCAGTTATTACATTTTTACAATATGGCATTAAATTAATTTGTTTAAGGCTTGTTACATTTATTGATTTATTTATGTATTTATTGGTGAAATTTCTGTTTGCATTCAATTAATTCAAACACCACAAACCTCTAAGTGTTTCTTTATCTATCCCCTTTGTCTGTGAACATTTGAATTTCTGTCTAGAAGGCCACAAGCCAGGCTTTTATCTTTTCATGAAGATCGAATGCCAGGGGATGTAAATCTAGAAGCCTGGTTCTCTGTTCCCACTGTTCATTGTAGCTATCCTTTCATCATACAGTAGCTCTGTTCAGCAATGGTTTTTTTCTTTCCCCACCCACCACCAGTCTCTCAACTTTACCCATCTCACAAACCATTTACCTTGGGATCTGTCTTTATCCTCACAATTTTTTGTTATACTCCATCTACCTGCAGTTCTCCTCATTCATATCTCCTCTCATTTTATCATTAGCTTGCTTTGGCCCTCTCTCCCTCTCTCTCTCACACACACCACACACACACACACACACACACACACACACACACAAAGAGAGATAAATAATCAAGCAGAAGCACGGAGGTCGCCATAGCCGATGAAGGCACAAACAGCCACTTGGGCAGTCTCTATGCTAAATCTAAGTGAATTCACAATTATGGGTTTAACTTGTGGGTTTAAAATGGTGGGTTCAAAATATACGTGGAGGCATCTTGGTTTTCAAACGAGAGTAACATTAACAAAAGAAGATTCTATTCAGGCAACAAAAATCTACTGAACTGAAAATTCAGTTAGGGAATTTTCATGTATGAAACATCTCAGAAAAATGCTCATATTTCGGTAAGAGCTTAGAGATATGCGTTTTATATACCCCTTCACATTCCACTGAGGAATATCCGTAACTACATAAATATGCAGGGTATTCCCAATATTGCCATGAAAACGGCGCAATGGTAGCACAGCAGTAAACAAGATAATGTGAATACAGTTTGCTGTTCTCTGAAGTGGGATCTTATCCATATTGTTGCACAGGGAATGTGTGGATTGTTTACTCATGCTTATGAAGCATGCTTTTTTTTAAATAGTCCCACAACGACGACAATCTTCTAGCCACCCATTAGGGTAAATCTCATTTAGCTGTCATCGTAAAAAGACAAATAGCATTTCCCAAATGGTCTTTTCCCATGCAGCTTTTCAAGGTCTTCCAAATTAACTCTAAGGCCAGCCCAGAGATTCCCTCTTTTGCAGCGGTCAAAACATTCAAACATTTGAGCCACGGCACCCCTGTAAAGGCCCTGATATACTTGCTTTTGTGCAATGCGTACACGAAGACAAGTGGCTGCGTTCACATACCTGCCTGCGTACCTTGCGTGTGCTTGGAGGATTAAAAGTATATCCAGCAGGGGGCAGATCAGGGCCGAATCAGACGGAAACCATATTATCTTCCTACCTCCAAACAACCATGTCAAAATGTGGAGCAACATGGAGACATCATATAGATGTGGATAATTATGGACTAGCTCTACTAACTTCTCTTTGAAACTTCCCAACATTGTTGTTTTTCGTTCAGAGACTTGATCTTGATCTGTTTGTCCGATCCTGACACACTGCCCCCTCTGTTCATGTGCTGTATTGCGTCATGCATACGCATAGCGTTCATTTCTGAGGACGCGCACGAACAACTGTCCAAAGGAACGCAGGATCCACACCTGATACGTGTGGTAGCCATTTAGCGTACACGTAGTTAAAGGCAAGTATATCGCGGGCTTAAGGTAGCCTATATGTTTCATACCCTGCTCGTGCATCTATGCATGTGAGACCCACAAACTATGAACTGATTCTAATTTAATAGCATGATGCATAGCATACAAATGCATACATAATATAATGATTTCAATAACCATTGAAAAACATAATTTAATTTCTCAATAAGGTATAATCAGCTGGCTAGCTAGCTGCAGGCATGCTGCCCAAACAACAGATTACTACAAAACTGTAGTAAAGTGCAGTAAAGCGTATCATCAGAGTGCCGTAAATACCTACATTCCAAAAGGCTACAAACAGTTTCAACGGGGCTGGGAGAAATGTGCGCTTCAATAATGCACATTCCCTAAATGAAACCTCATATTCGATGGACTAGGCTCATGAAGAAAAAAAGATTGTAAACATTGCGATAATTGTGGTTGCTTGCCATAGTCTGCGGTTGGGTTATCAAGACTGCGGTATTGCAATATTGCGGTTATCGCGACAGCCCTCCCTGTGTGAAGTTTTGTCTTTCCACTGGTTATATAAATACATTTATCCAATATACTCTTATCACCAACTCAAACTGAGCAGCACTCACCTCTGAAGGTCTTTTATTCTGTCAGCAGTGATCCCCCTCAGCAGCTTCTCCAACAGGTCAGAGCTGTCCAATAGAGTGACCGCTTGTTTATTTGTTGACACGTGAGCGAAACGGCCAATCATGATCCCCGCAATGAAACACCCCACCCCTGCTAGGAAAAACCTAAGAACGAAAAACACTCGGGGTTATTTCCACCAAAACTGGGAACTGATTTTGTTTTTTTAAGGAACTTAAAAGTAATCAAGAGGCACTTTGCAGAAGGAACGAAGTTTTGCAACCGACCAGCTTCTGGTCTGCTCAGCCAGTATTATTCAGAGCAATATGTTTACTGTATATAGCTGAGAGATCCTATTGGACTATTCTATTCATATGTTGGTATAAATCTATTTACTATTTGCAAATAAACAACGTCCCATAAGTCTTAGACATTATGCACATACACACACACACACACATGCGTTATTTGTCAGGTTTTGGGTTTACCTGAGAAAGCAACAGTGTAGCCTGCGCTGCCCCTTGTGGCCTGGAGCCCTTGTGAAGTGGGCAATGTAGTTAGGGTCTTCCTGGAGTCGTTCAAAGCGTCCATGTGGAGAGACGGATGGCTGGATAGGCTCCATCAGCTCAGGGTCCGGGCCAGTGTCTGCATGACCTGAAGGCATAACAGAATATGAAATGATATCGTGCAGACATATGAGTTTGACATTTTCATATTGGATAGTTACAGTATATTAACTGATTGACAAGCAGTTATATATATATATATGTCTGATGTTGTCATCGTGGATAGTTATATAAACTGATTGACAAGCAGGTATATATATATATAAGTCTGATGTTGTCATTGTGGATATTCAGTTATTCACGGTTATAGGATATAATTCACAGTTATACTGTTTCAGCTGATAAGACATGCAGGTATATGACTGATGTCTACATTGTGGATAGAAACACAGGAAAAATACAAAACATGAACAACAAACAAACCCTTTTAAACATGTGCAGACCATGTGACACCACCATGAATCCATTAATAACGGACACATTTATTTTCAGGTAGAAGGCTACTTCAGTTATATGCTACTGGTCTATAGCAAATTATATTTGATAAGAACCTTCAAAAAACTAATTATCATCATTTAAGAAAAAGTTGCAAAAGTTATTTTGCAACCCGAAGAAAAACATATTTCTACAGAATTTGAATAATAGTATAGGTAGTGGAAAATATGTTTTACACAGCTCTCAGTGATATACTCTAATGGCTCAAGTCTGTCACAAACCCCGGTTTGAATTCTGAACCACAGATAGCAATGAGTTAAGCGCTCCATGCATGCTGCCTCACGTAGAAAACAATGGTTCTGGTCAGCATGACAGCATCTACAGAAATAAAGTGACAGGGAAAGACTGCCGCTGTCTTTGATTTTTTTAATTTTGTATAGAGTTTCTTTATTACTTGCATATCACTTAATGGATGTGAGGGATGAGTTTTCGTTCATGTCAGCCGTAATGTAGAAGTTGCTCCCAAACTCGGAGTAGACTAAAACTAAAAGGCTGCATGCCATGATTCATCAGTAGAAGCCAGGTGATTATATGTAAAATTGCACACTCAACTCTCCCCAGCAGGGGTGCAGTGTTGCCATCTTAGTGACTTTGTCGCTAGGTTTAGTGAATTTTCAGACCTTCTTAGCGACTTCATTTCTAAAAAGTGACTATTGGCAAATTTATCGACTTATTCAGACCAGGGAAAAGGCGATAAATATAGAATTTTGTAAAAATAGAGTAATCACAGTCCGGCAGCGCCAGATACTGGATACAGATGTGCCATGTTCAGACAGTCACCTTGTGCTTGTCTGTGTGGTGGGGCCGGCAGGAGGATTCAAATTAATACGCGATGCCGCCATCAATATGCAAATGAGCGCATGACGGTCTAGCGACTTTTGGAGCTAGTGCTAGCTACTTTTGTTGGAAAAGTGTATTGGCTTAGTTTACTGCTACAATTAGACTCTAATACTTTGAGCTCTTCAGATTGGATCCATTATTAGGCATTAACACTAACCAACAATTACGTTTGTAAATTACAATTAAGTCATTAAGCATTACGCCTTGTGAGACCATCCTGATCTCGCAAGCTTGAGTTTGACTTAAAAGTATAGTCAGCTATTGCAAGCTAATTAAGTAAGATAATACACTCGATCAAATTCAACAAATATGTCCTTGCATTTCGCTACCTTACCATTCTGTGCGTGTTGAGAAAAATTATTGGATACTTCTACACAGCCCTGGCTCCGTAAATAGGAACATAAAGAAAGTGGCGAACACCGCTCGTATCAACAAAGCCGTAGCACTACGCTTTGCTTCACAATGCATTTCGCCGTGTGATGCAATACTGTTTTGATTTGAGCTCAAAGTTTGCGAGAATGACTGACCCTACCTGACCTGGAGTTACCAACAACTATTCTGACAAGTCAGTGTCTTACTTAAAGCTACAGTACGTGCGTGGTTTAAGGTGTGCCGACAGCGAAAGTGACTCAATGGCAAAAACGGCAGTTCCTAAAGCCTCGGACACACCGCAAGAGATCTATCTGCCCGTCGCCCATCGCTTTGTCGTTGAAAGTTGGTCGCTTGATTACATTCCAGGCTTTGGTTACCTACTGTAGGTATCCCTCTCGTATCTTTTCCCACACAAAATGTTTCAGGCAATCTGTAAATCAACGGTACTGCATCCTTAGCTCCCGTCGGTGGTCGCCTCAATTGCGTCGCCTTGGGTTGAGAGTAATTTAACTCTGTACCGGCCCACTTCGTGTCGCCTACCGTTATGCCGCCCGTAACCGCTTCAAGTCGCTCCTGCCCCTAACCTAGGGTGCCATAGTGACGTGTGCACTGTACTGCACATACCGGGCACATACCGGGCCTTTGACACTCCATGTGCTGCATCTGCATGAGGTCCATGCCTGTCCCTGGTTCCTGCAGCTCCTCTTTGTCCAGCCCCCAGTCCAGAGCCAGGCCTCCTGAGCACTGCAGGACGTCGCCCACCAGCGGACCGCCCTGGGAGTCACACACCTTCCTGTATGCCATGTCGTTACCTGGATGGACACACACACACACAGAGTTAATGGGTTTCACCGTGATATACACGCCATTAGCCATCATTAGCATGGCGTCCATTGGCCTAAGTAATGTCAAGGATCAATCTGTCACTAAAACCCATTAAGACCACTCATGGCTTTAGGGAGCGGACAATGCAACAACTCTGAATATACTGGAGAGAGAGAGAGAGAGAGTGACCTGTGTTTGAAAACCTATTAATGCCTGTCAGCAGATGCTCATGAAGGCTAAAGCTCCATAGAGAGGCACATTTAAAGGCAGGGTTATTTTCGAGAACAATTTCCCTCCGCACGTCTGTGGCCCTCCGCGGCGCCGCTCCACACAGCGAAATGCATTCTGAAGCAAAGCGTAGTACTGCGGCTTTGTTGGGTGTGAGCGGTTTGTTTATGCTCCTATTTACCACATCAGGGTTGTGTAGAAGTATCAGATCATATTTTCAACACGCACAGAGAAGGATAAGCTAACGTAATGCGTGGAGATATTTGTTGAATTTGACTAAATGTGTATAAGCTTACAAATAACTTGCAATAACTGACTATAGCTTTAAGCACACTAAGGTACGTGTGACAGCAGGCTATGAATTTGGTGGGGGTGCTGATATCTCTAATAAGCAGCTCTTAATGCACAGTGTCTCCTAGAGAACAACATTAAGCCTCTTCTCTATGTTTGTCACGCTGTGGTTGTGGAGGCGAGTGCAAACGGAGAAACAAAAACGGATCTGGTGAACAACCACGAGCCCTCGGCTCGTCTTTAATATGAACTCAAAGCAAAAACAAAAC
>JAOEGT010023489.1:0-10380 GCA_025447795.1 Speoplatyrhinus poulsoni
TATAGGTGTAGTAGGAGGAGATGTATCATCTATAGGTGTAGTAGTAGGAGATGTATCATCTATAGGTGTAGTAGTAGCAGATGTATTATCTATAGGTGTAGTAGTAGGATATGTATAATCTATAGGTGTAGTAGGAGGAGATGTATTATCTATAGGTGTAGTAGTAGGAGATGTATCATCTATAGGTGTAGTAGTATGAGATGTATTATCTATAGGTGTAGTAGTAAGAGATTTATTATCTATAGGTGTAGTAGTAGGAGATGTATCATCTATAGGTGTAGTAGTAGGATATGTATTGTCTATAGGTGTAGTAGTAGGAGATGTATCATCTATAGGTGTAGTAGTATGAGATGTATTATCTATAGGTGTAGTAGTAAGAGATTTATTATCTATAGGTGTAGTAGTAGGAGATGTATCATCTATAGGTGTAGTAGGAGGAGATGTATTATCTATAGGTGTAGTAGTAGGAGATGTATCATCTATAGGTGTAGTAGTAGGAGATGTATTGTCTATAGGTGTAGTAGTAGGATATGTATCATCTATAGGTGTAGTAGTAGGAGATGTATCATCTATAGGTGTAGTAGTAGGAGATGTATTGTCTATAGGTGTAGTAGTAGGATATGTATCATCTATAGGTGTAGTAGTAGGAGATGTATTATCTATATGTGTAGTAGTAGGATATGTATCATCTATAGGTGTAGTAGTAGCAGATGTATTATCTATAGGTGTAGTAGGAGGAGATGTATTATCTATAGGTGTAGTAGTAGGAGATGTACCATCTATAGGTGTAGTAGTAGGATATGTATCATCTATAGGTGTAGTAGTAGGAGATGTATTGTCTATAGGTGTAGTAGTAGGATATGGAGTTTGATATAGAAGAGTAGTAGGGCCATGCAGATGAGTAGTAGAATATGGATGAGGTAAATTAGTAGGAGCAGTAGGAGTAGTATTACGAGTATTCTGTTGTCTGTGTTTAATGCGATTGCGACTTTGAGCTCTATGGGCGACAAGCAGGGGACTATTGATGCTGAGGGATCCAGCTGCATTTAGGAGAAATACGTCAGCAACAATAATATGTAATAAGTCATTCATTTCTAATCTTATAATGTTTTGCAGTGGTTTTCATAGTTGAGTTCACTTCCCCCATACTGTATCTTGCAACCCATAATATTGCTTTTATATAGTTTTAATTATTTATTTTTATTCTGTTTTTTTGTGTTGTTATGACACCTTGTAGTGTCGCTTGTTAAAATAAAATCCATATCCCCTGTATACTGTCATAAACGGGAAATAATTCCATTGTTTCCAACTATATGTGATTATATGTTGTAGCATGGTGAAATGGCCAACACATGGTCACAAAACTGTTCTCTAACTCCTCAACCCTCATTGCGACACTCCCTAAAGACATTTGGTGCCTAGGTGAGACACAAACTGGATCTATAATTGCAACAAAATTATGACAAAAATACAAACATGAGTTCTAACAAAGTTATACAAATTACAATACCAATAATATAATTTTAACAGAAGATAAATGGCTCCTACACCTAAATCAGTCAAGCCTCTATCTAAACCAGTTTATATCAATAATAATCTTGGGGTGTTATGTGTCAAACAACCACAGAGCCACTAGACTACAGTGGCTCTGTAAACCTTTATAAATGTCCATTTATAATATATATATTTTTTTAATCTGTGGTAGAAATGGAAATTATGGAATTGCTTTAACAGTTTCTGCAAGATAAATAGACAGACATAGCAGTGATGCCTTTATTTCACAAATATGTATTTCTGCATATATTTGCTGTGTGCATTTTGTTCCTTCTGTAATTTTATTTTTTGTTGTCATAGTTTTGCTATCCTAGTAACAGTCCACCTTCTCTTCTACAAATGCTATTCCCTTAGTGTGGTGTTTTTATACATTTTTTGTAGAAAAAAAAATATTTGTTTCTTACCTACAATGAAGAGCAAAATGGTCCATGGGTCCATTATGTCACAGAGCTAAGTCATAAGTTGAAACGTCCTCTCATTAAAGTTGATCAGAATATCATTAGCTGAATGTAAAACATGGCATTTATATTTATTCTGTGCTGAAGTTGCAGCTGAACTGATAGTGAGAGGTTGGACCAGCACGATTAATATTTACCTGAAAGAGGAAATAGAACTTGAATAATACGATAAGAAACCTTAGGACAATAAGAAACGATAACATTTAATACATGATGGAAAGGGCTATGTCTTCATTTACATTGTACATTCAACAGACGCTTTTAATGCTTTTAAGGGACTTACAATAAGTACATATGTCAATAGCTGAATAGGTCATCCACCAGTTATCATAAGCAAACAACATTACGTACGAATAATGCCAGTATAGCTTATCATCAGGACTAACTTTACTATATGTTCTATTATTACCTGTATAAGTCAATCCTCAGTCAGTCATAATGTCTTATTGCCTATAACTACTACATTTTCTAAGAGCTGAACAGACCAAGCCTTTTCAATGAAATGAATCGAGCGAGAAGATAAGGGATTGTCATATAGTTCAGGCACTGGGAATGTTATGAGGTAGACACGTGACATCAGTGACCCAGGCACGGTGGAGCTGGGTGTCTGAAGAAGAGGAGTAAGGGAATTAACACAGATCCTTAGGACACAGATCCATAGGACTTGATACAGTAGGAGCGACCTGTCTCTGCGTAAATAGCAACATTGAAACCATGGTCGGGCTCAGGGATGTTGTGATGTAAGCATAAGGAGAGTTACTTACATCACAGACGGCAAGCTAGAGGGTTTGCGATGGGAAGGAAAGGAGAGATGTCCGTAGTATAGTTTTGTGCTCGGGATGTGTACGGTGGAAGGAATATCTTTGGCTGCAGAAACAGAGGAGGTGAATTTGGAGAGGAGTGTATAGGGTAGGATGTGAGATCTTAATTTCAACCGCACTAAGCTCTGTTTTGCAGGCCCGTAGATGTTCAGGCAGCCACCAGGTATGTAGGTATATATAGGTGGAGACGACTGAGCCGGACTAGACGTGAGTAAACAGGCTATCAAGAGAGGATGTTAGAGTACACAGTATGAGTGGAGGCTGCCTTGTCAGTAGATTGGTGAGATAATTGATTTTGCATGGCGAATCAATTTGCAAGTCTAAAGTATACAGTATTTTACACCTACAATAAAGTTAATAAGGCTAATATAATAAAGTATAGTCTACCAAGAGGATTGCACAGGGAACAGTTGCTTTTATGAGGTTACAAGTCTGTATACAGAATGGGACATTTGCTGCATGTAAAAGTTATCAAAGTGTTCTTCAACCACGTGATTTTCTTTCGGTTTGGATGGGGAAACACATCATTTCCTTTTAAGGATATATAACATACATAGCAGGCTTCTCCACGCAGTCTAGAAACTTTTCTCTTATATGTAATAAAACCCTTATCAGAAATGTTAATAATATAAGTTAGGATATTTTTTAATAGTCTTTGCTATTAACCAGTAGTATTTTGGATATTATTTACACTACAGTATATCTGTTTCTTTCCTTACTGTGTGTTTAAAATAGATAACATTCACCATCACTGAAGGAGTGACCTGCTCTAACACAACCTCTTCTCTGGTAGACACAAAACAGTTAAGTTGGTCAATATAGAAGCGTGTTAAAACTAAACCATTAGCTTTCAGAGCTATCACAAAGCCTTCTTGTATGCTGAAATTCCCATTTACCTCAGCTTTCATGTGTAATTCTAACATAATATGGCAAACTAATAGGTTTGACAAAAACACGAGAAATAGTGAAGAAATAATTATGATCTTGTGGTTTTAATTCATTGTCAGAGAGTATGAATCACCATGTAGTCTAACCAGAGAATACAAATAAAATGGTCCACTTTTTTGTAGTTATCAGGGGGGAATAGGGAAATCATTGCCAAGTGACCCACTTAAAATGCGTGTGGAGGCTGTTAATGATTTAGCTAGCCTGGTCTCAGACCAGCTTGAGGGTTGGCTTTTGAACAGCAGAGTGTGTGTATGTTTGTGAGTGTGTGGCGTCTCTGTGCTCTCACATGCTCTTGATCTGTGGTCTGACTTAGAGTGTGAGACTGCTGTCTTGGGAACAGGGATGGATAAGCTTGTGGAGTGTGTGCCCAACTTCTCAGAGGGCCGTAACAAAGAGGTTTGTTAAAAGTTTGTCTGCTTTAAATTGGGAGATTTATAATATTTATATATGTATATTTGTTATTTATATATTCTTGTATGGCGACAGATGGCATGCAATCATTATATATCTACTGTCCTTCTGTGAAGAGATACAGTACATTGATGACAACATTGCAATTGTAGGATTTGTTTTTTTATATTTCCGTGCACATTGTTATGTTATATGTCTTGAAATGATAAATGTGCTACAAAGGTTATAAACATAGCATGAACTTTATAAAAGGGGTATAAAAGTTAAATATTAAATTAACTCAACTAAATAACTAAATAGAAAGAGTTAGTGAAGGCTTTAATCAAGCATGTGTTGCTGCAGGTGATTGATGCCATTGCAGAGGCCATCTCTGGTACAGAGGGCTGCAGCTTGTTGGATGTGGATCCCGGGGCCTCCACCAACCGCACCGTCTACACCTTCGTGGGTTCCCCCGAGGCCGTGGTGGAGGGGGCGCTCAGCGCAGCCCGCACAGCCTTCCCCCTCATCGACATGGCCAAGCACTCAGGTCAGCAGCCCTTGAGCAAACAGCGGGGACATAAACACCAATGCGTTTAATGTATTTCAGATGTTTTTTATATATGTACAGTATATGTGTATATAGTACCGGTATACATATATATATATATATATATATATATATATATATATATATATATATATAAAATGTACAGTCTATGTGTATACATACAGTATATAAATATATATATAATGTATAAAGTGTGTGTGTCTGTTTATCTTTTAGTTTTTATTCATTTTTATTCAGGTGTAATAATAATAATTCAGTTCTGCAAATACAACAGATTATTCGTTTTAAATAAATTTATAAACTAAATATATAGACCACTTTACAAATGGCTAAAACTAGTACAAGACTAGAAATATATCAAAAATGTTAAAATGCTGACAAGGCAATACAACAACAAAAAAAACAACTTCAATGATCTGACACTTCTAATGCGTTACCAGCTCTCCGCCTCTCAAATGACCAATCAGAATCTCTCAGACAATAGGGGTCAAAGGCTCTGTGGTCAGAGATAGCTTTTGTGTATTTGTGTGTGTGTGTTTCTACATCTGCATTAGAATGCTGTGATGTAGTTAAAGATTGTGTTAGCCAGAAATGTCCCAGCTCACGATGAATGTTTTGAAACACAACACTAAAGAGTAACTAAATGTCTTTTTGATAGTTATGGCATGATCCAGTTTTTTCAGTCCCGATATCGATACAGATACAGCACTTTGGGTATCGGCCGATACCGAGTACCAATCCGATTCCATTGTTAAATTAAGTTTTGCAAAGTCAATGACAGCCAATCTCTATTTTAGTAACTTAGATGCATTTTAGAAGCCTGCTGCTGATAGTGTGGTCTGGGTAGGTTAGACATGATGATGCTTGACAGTAGTCCTACGAATGTAAATTAATGTAATGGATTAGCCCTATGGAACGGTTATAACAGATTGTCAGATTGTCACAGATACCGATCCAGCTATTTAAGTCAATATCGGACCGATTTCCGATCTCAGTATCATATCGATGCCAACCCTACTTTTTTCAGGAAACTAAAGTATATCACTGTTTGACAAAACTATAAATGTTGAGAAATCTGCATTTTATTGGATAAAAATGGCTCTACATGTCATATCCGTTTAAAATCGCTAAAGGCTGGCTTACTTTTGAGACACTCGTTCATCACCAAATTCAAACGTTAGTGTTAAAGGGGACAGCTCTTTGAATAGTTGTGCAGTGGGTGGAGTTAGGCTCAGAGCTGAGGGTGGAGTTACACATTAAGCATACACGGCCATCACTCCAGTGTCGTGTGTCCAGGAGAGCACCCCAGGACCGGAGCCATGGACGTCTGTCCCTTCATCCCCGTCCAGAACGCCACCATGGCTGACTGCGTGCTCTGTGCCAACGCCTTCGCCCAGCGGCTCACCAACTTGCTGCATGTGCCAGGTACACTCTGTTTTCTCTTCCCTGTCAGGGGTCAACAACAGCGCTCCTGATCAAAGGCACTTTGGCAGTAGCTTCAGTTGGACTTCGCCACGAGAATCAGTCTGGAGAGCTTAAAAATCCTTAATCCTCAAATACTTGAGTCCAAATATCAACTTAACTGACCAGTCAGCGTCATACTTATAGCTATGGGCGGGGCTTAGGCGTGACGATTGCTCAAACGACTTGAAAACATTTCGAAACCAACAATGACAGACAGATGGTTAATCCAATCAACTGCCAAGTATTGTTTGAAAGTTCAAACACTTTTGATGGACGGCTCCCTAGATGGACTTGTGTGTTGTGGCGTGTCAGGCTACCTTGGCAACCCTGGTGTTTCATTTAAGTACAGTTTTAAAATATATGTATACCTTTGTTCATTTGATTTGAAGTAATATTGAGGTTGTGTTACTTTTTCAAATATTTGTTTTACAGTGTATCTTTATGGGGAAGCGGCGCGACATGACAGTCGAAAGAGCCTTCCTTCTGTGCGAGCAGGAGAGTATGAAGCCCTGCCTGAGAAGGTACAGCGCTCATATATTTGCATACGCACGGACAGACACAGACACACAGACACACACACACACACAAACACAGACACACACACACAGAGTTAATCCTGTTCCTAAACAAAACTAAAATCTAAATGTGATTACTCTTATATTTAATATTATACATGGAAGAACTCTTCTTATTCCTCTCACCTAGCTAAAATGTCAGGAGTGGCTCCCTGACTATGGCCCAGCAACATTCGTCCCCTGCTGGGGCGCCACGGTAACAGGGGCCCGCAAGTTCCTCATCGCCTACAACGTGAACCTCATTAGCACCAAGGAGCAGGCCCACAGGGTCGCCCTGGATATCAGGGAGCAGGGCCGCGGGAAGGACAAGGTATGGACAGGGCTGTGGAGTGTACATGGCTTCTTAATGACCGGCACTTCTTTTCTCTAGCATGACTCAGCGTAACGCTGAGTCATGCTACATGTTACTAGCATTAGGTCTGTCAACCAAGGCATTCTCAGACCAATATACTAGGTCCGAGAATGGGTATAAGTATGTACCAGAAGGCTAAGTCTGAATCTTTCGAGTTAGGTTGTGCAATTCACTTTAGGTCTTGTGTTGAACACTTAAAACAGGACGACTCCTTTTGCATTTGGCAACTTTATTATTCCCCAGTGCTTTGTTTGTTCTTTCAAGTCTGGGAGCAACTGGTGTCATTCACATACTGTTCATACAGTACATGTTGTCATCAAAACTGTCTCCCTGTCTTACCTTCCCCACACGTGTCTACGTGTTAAAGTGAGACTATTACAATCTATAAATGGCAGTACAGAAATACTTGGAGAGAACAGGCTTAACAGAGTGTACATTATACTGCACATAGTATATCAACCTAAACGCTAACATTACTATGGAAGTTATCTTTATTTGACCATAACCAAGACCATATTTTTTTTTCAATTGAATAACAGCAACAACAATAAACCTCTGTGCCACAAAATAAAAATATTACAAACTATGTTGTGATGTGGTAATTTGATCAAAAAGGACTCAGAGATGGAGAGAGAGAGAATCATTATCAACAGTGGGTGGGAGCTGTTTACATAATAATGCCATAGTTCTCAGATGGTTCTGCTCTAAGTTCAACCTGTGAGCTATGCTTTTCAATACACGCCTTATCAATCTCCTGCCATAGACATGATGTTCACATACAGTAAACATCCTTGAGCCTTGATGCCTGGAGGCTGGACACACATTATCAGGACATAACACTTTGGAATATCATAACATAACTGGTTGGAACTGGTCTGTGACTGGCTGGGTCACTTCTAAACATTGATTGTGCCTCCATAGTAATAACATAAATAATCATGTTTATTTATTTTAATTTAATTGATTTTTAAAACACAAAGATGTCAAAATTCTTACAAAAGTTGGTTGGTTGTTTAAACCAGTCAAAGCGATTGGTTTGACCTTGAGCTAACCTTGATGTGTGTGTTTTAGCCAGGACTGCTTAAAAAGGTCCAAGGAATGGGTTGGTATCTGGAGGAATCCAACATCGCCCAGGTATCCATCAACATCCTGGACTACGAGATCACGCCCCTCCACGCCGTCTACGAGGAGATCTGTCGAGATGCAGAGGTCAGAGATCAACATGGACTATCACACACTTTAGTCAGCAAAGGGCCTGTCAATCAATCATACTGGTGTTATGTGCATCTAGACCTGATACAGATTATGGGTAATATCCCGGGATGCGTTCAGTGAACTGAACGTTTCGTTCAATTAACTTTTTTTACTGAAATAAACATTTCTTTGAAAACATTTACAACGTTCTTGAACCCACTTTAACTTTAATTAAATTTGCTGCATGTAATGGGCGTGTTGAGTGTTGCTCAATGACATGTAGAGTTAAGAGGCATCAACCTTTCAGGATGGAGGTTTAATCAGACAGACAAACAGAAAACACCTATGTGTGTTTTACAAGCGGCACACTTAAAAGCAACAGAAAAAAAGATTGCTTACACGGTGGTCAACAGCAAACAAATAAGAAAATGTGACTGCTTATAATTCCTTTAATTTCCTGATCCACCAGGACCTGAAACTGCCTGTGGTGGGCTCCCAGGTAGTTGGTCTGATCCCTCTCAAGGCCGTGTTGGACTGTGCCGACTTCTACATCCAGAGAGACCAGCTCTTCGTCATCGAGGAAGAGCATAAAGTCAGACTGGTGAGCACTAATAGACACTTTGACTATGGAGTTTTGGTGAAAGATTCATGGATAAATAAACTGATGATGTAAAGCTACAGTATGTAAATGTTCCTTGAGACGATGAGAGAAAAGGATCAGCGGGCTGTGGTTTTGTTTGAGTAGCAGTTTTTGACATGCACACAATTCTAACCCTGTATGAATGACACATAGCCACCAGGGGGCTCCCTAACATTTAATATTTTGCATTGAAATGGAATGCAAAATGATTTTCTGCATGCATAATGTATAATGTTCACAGATATGCTTTTCCATGTGTCTTTCTTGGTTTATTAGCAAAATTATAACAATATGATAAGTAGTACAGTAGTGTAGCTTTTAGTGGCTAGAAATACAATACGGACAATTACACTTGCAATTAGTTTTGCAGATAATTTAACCCAAAACAACAGTACAATTAACAGATCAATAAATGTAAATGAAAATGCTACTACTTACAGTTCATTGTCACTTCTCCCATTGTCAGGTTATCAGTAAGCTTGGCCTTGACTCTCTGGGACCCTTCAACCCAAAAGAAAGAATTATAGAGTGAGTTTACACAACACGTTAGATATCGCCAAATGCAGTATGTCTACCCCTATAAAGATCCAAAACATGCATTATTATTTCCATTCACTGTCTAGATACATGGTGGAGGAGACTCAACAGGACAAAGGTCTGGTCTCTCTGTCCCTGCAGCAGTTTGTCCGCAGCGTGGGGGCTAGGACGGCAGCCCCTGGTGGGGGTTCTGTGTCTGCTGCCGTGGCTGCTCTGGTAAGACCTCATTGCGACCTCATTCGCCTATGTTGACGAGCATAATGTATGTTATGTTTTAAAAGCAGAGGGTGCATCCTCCTATCTAATACTATGTGTGTGTGTGTGTGTGTGTGTGTGTGTGTGCGTGTGCGTGTGCGTGTGTGTGTGTGTGTGTGTGTCCGTCCGTGTGTGTTTGTGTGTGTTTGTGTTGGGTGGGGTTACAGGGGGCTGCGCTTGGTGCCATGGTGGGCCAGATGACTTATGGGAAGAAACAGTTTGAGAACCTGGACGGTGACATGAGGAGACTGATCCCTCCGTTCCACCGGGCCATGAACGACCTGCTGACCATGGTGGACGCAGACGCTAACGCCTTCAGCAGCTACATGGTATTGTTAGCTGTGTTAAGACACATGGTATTGTTAGCTGTGTTTAGACACGTGGTACTGTAGCTGTGTTTAGAGACATGGTACTGTTAGCTGTGTTTAGACACGTGGTACTGTTAGCTCTGTTAAGACACGTGGTACTGTAGCTGTGTTTAGACACGTGGTACTGTTAGCTGTGTTTAGAGACATGGTACTGTTAGCTGTGTTTAGCCACGTGGTATTGTTAGCTGTGTTTAGAGACATGGTACTGTTAACTGTGTTAAGACACGTGGTACTGTAGCTGTGTTTAGAGACGTGG
>JAOEGT010023500.1:0-10380 GCA_025447795.1 Speoplatyrhinus poulsoni
TTACCAGTGCACGTTTACTAGTAAATTCTAGTATTTTATATTTTGCGATTAATCACGATTAATCACAGCCTATGACTATGATTAACTTGATTACATTTTTTATTCGATTGACAGCACTAATATATATATATATATATATAGTATGTATGTATGTATGTATGTATGTATGTATGTATGTATGTATGTATATGCATGTCACCGGTACCGATCCAGCTATTTAAGTCAGTATTGAACCGATTTCCAATCTCAGTATCGTATCGTGCCATCACTCATTTTTATAGCATTTTTCAGCACCTAATCCCATTCTTAGCTCTGTGTTTTCATTGATTAATCAAAACGGAAATTCTACATTCATTGAAAATGTTGCATCTCAAGAGAACAGAACAGCTAGCACCAGAGTCACTAACCATCCACCAGCAAAAGCTTAATGCCACCCCAGTTCCTCTCCAACTAGAGATTATATATTTATAGAGCAGCATGTCATCTGAGTAGGTGGCCAGTCACCATGATTTGGGCAAAGATGACTAACCCTGCAAGAAATACATACGGTCATATCTGTGCGTGTTCTGAGTGCAGTTGTGTACATGAATGCAGGGTTCAGAAGAGATTGCAGTTGCAGGTCTGCGGTACATTGTTTTCATGGGGCAAAGAGGAGGAGAAAAAAAAAAACAGAGGACAACATGGGAGTGTCCACGGAGAAGCGAAACAAGGGGGAAAGATGACTTGCAAGTGATATGTAACAGGAAATGCCTGGAAGGTGAAAAGGGAGGACGAGGCTGAGCTTAGACATTGCCTTTTCAGTACTCCAAGTGTGTCGGGGCAAACATTACCAGCTCAGTTTACAAAATAGGCCAAAGAAGACTAGGTATTAGTTGATTGTTATTTTTGACACACTAAGAAACAGTAGCCTTGCGTGACCATCCTGATCTCGCAAGCTTCAGTTTTATTGTGTCGTGAGAATCAGTCTGGAAAACCTCGGAATCATTTGAATGTGTCCGAGTAGCAACTGAACTTTCCAATCAGCGTTGTGTTTATAGCTACACGGGCGTGGTTTAGGTGTGAATCCGGATGGTCTATCCAATCAACTGCCAAGTAATTTTTTGAAAGTACCTGCCATTCACAAACAGTTTCAACGTACGGCTCCCCAGATGGAGTAATGACAACAATTCATCTGGCAGGTCAGGTTAGAGAAACAGGGCACATAAAGAAAAGATTATGCTCAGGGAGGAAAATGCAGAATAACAATGAACTACATTTACAGGCTGAAATGATGATGGGATATTAGTGAGTGTATGGAGTATTACTGAGACCTGAGGCACATCCACAAGCCTTTAGAAGAAACATTACTCCAACAAGACTTACCAAAGAGCCGGCGGTGGAATATAAACTTGCCGGCGAACAGGCCTATGATAATGGCCAGTATCCAACACATTACTTTCAGAATGTTCCATCCTCCGCCTGGGTACTTGTTAAACAGGAAGGAGAAGCAGTTGCCCACCACAGTCATATGGGCCTCCGTCTGACTGTGGGAGACCGGGTCCTCAGCGAAGATGAGGAAGTTACAGAAGGTTACCAGATAGGCCACAATGAGACGTGACCACGGGTGTTGGAAGTAGTAGCGGAAACAGGCATGTATTTCCATCATGAAGAGCCCCCAAGCCTCAATACACCTGGGTGAGAGAGAGAGAGAGAGAGAGAGAGAGAGAGAGAGAGAGAGAGAGAGAGAGCTTTATTCAGTCAACTACATCAAGCTAATATGTGTCAGATAAAAATTAAGATACCTCGCAGGAATATCACCGCAGTCTGGCCTAGATGTGGTAGTAAAGTAATATAATGTTACTGCAAATTATGAATATTACTCACATATTTAAAATAGGAATTGTCAAATAACACTGAAAGAAAGAAACCACCATGCAAGCCAATAAAGAAAGTAAGAAACCACCATGCAAGGGCTTGTTTAGATTGTTAAATGACTATATGTTTCTTGAGGCATCTTTACAATATTTTTAAGCTAACTAATACTTCATACATTGATAAAGATAATACATTTATAGTTTGTGTGTATTACCAATAAATAGCAGCTTTTGAAAGCTCAGCTGTCTTCCCCTAAACACTAACAATACTATGTAGCTTGTTATTTACCCATGCAACCATGCCCACTTACAATATATGAATTATGCAACAATGTGCTATTCATGCGGCCCTGAAACTAACTTATTTGATTAATGAGGACAGGGTGTGGGGAAATTGTCAAAGGGGGTTGGGAAATAGAGGCAATGGGGGTTAGGGGAACGGGTGCTTCCAGGCAGTGCTTGGGGGTCTGTTCGACTGTCACCTTCTTATTAAACCTTGGAAACTTTAATTAAACTGAGTTCCATCTCACTCCCCTTCCCTAGAAGATGTCCTCAACCTCCCACATCAGATCAAAGTGATGACTGACACACTTTCTTAAAATACCCACAGTGAGAATTTGGGATGATATCATGGACTCTGAATCAGATCAGATCAGAAACAGATATTCCATACTGAATGGCTATTACATATCACATGCGTCTTGTTTATTTTTTATAGGTGTAATCTAGATTTTGTTGAGGAGACCGAAATGGCTACATTTTGTTTGTCTTGTACAAGGAAGGGTCAATTGCAGTAGTAGTGAATGAATTTGCAATTCACCAAACTAGTTTTAATATAGCATAATGTATTTAGCTTAACATCGCAAAACCCAGTATAGGATACCTCTGCTGTGGCCTATTTGGTCTAACCACCTTACAATTGACCTAGTGACAAATATGAAACTCCCCTCCCAAACCACTACAGGAAATACTGTACAGTTAGCCTATAAAGACAATATAGTTTTTTTTTTATTCACAATTTCCCTAGTCAATTTCTAAACGGGTTTCATGTAAAAACATATTCTCTAAACAACCAATATTGGTCTGATTAATCTGGAAATTCTGGATACAAATCTGAACGGTGTCGGCGATTAGCACATCAGATCGACTACAATGGTCTAGCTATATTGTACACACGTTGATAGCGTAGCGTACAATGTGATGCACGGATTTCGTGCAAATGCTGTGTTTTGAATTGAGTAAATATACACGCACCTGCTCCACGCTGTTTTGCGCTCTTCTTTCAGTCGATAGCCAGGACTAGAAGCGCTGCGCCCGCGCGGCTTCAGCTGTCACATCAAGCCCAGCCAGCCGACGGCGGCGCTCTAATCACCCGAAAGATAAGATATGGGAGGGTCTGTAGTCTTACGTGTCTGGCGTCGCTGTGGCGGGGTAATCCATGCCACCTGTTGTTTGCTATGACAGAGGCACCCCCAAATCCTCTGCCATTGTGCAGGATGTCCATGCAGAGGCGGGGTAGGGCATCATCATGTACAAGTCAGTAGCACGCCACGACCGGTGTAGGCTCCCTACAGCTGGGATATGCTGCTGATGCGTTTCCTGAAGATGCGCACTGTTGTTCTAAACACGCTATAACCTCCACGGCGCAAAACTGCCGGTCACGCAAATGATTCTCGTCTTGTGTTGATGCCGCTATTATTTATTATATTTTTAATAAAGAGGAAGTCAGAAGATTAGGCCCAGTCAAAACCAGATTTGGATGGAATTTTCAAAAAATTTAACTAAAAGACTAAAATCGAAATACTTTATTAAACTGCAGATGTTGGAAATATTGATCAAGGCCCGCTATTCCATTATTACTGTATTAAGATTGAGAAAGCGAAACCATCATAATATTGCTGTCACATAATGCATGAATGCAATGTTTTTTTATATGAATGATTATGAAATGAAAATAAAACAAGGTATTGTAAAGTGTAGCATTCGCCTGTACATTTGCGTGCAGAACAAATGTAACAATACAATGTGGCATCTTGAAAACTGAACGAAGGTATGCTATTCTGTTTTACCATATGCGTGATCACGTGATCACAACGAGGAAGCCGCTGGGCGGATCCGGGCATCGTATTACTGCAGTCACACTCAATCCACTCCACTTCCTGGTCTACTCCTCTGCCCTGCTGTGTTTGATCGCCGTCATCTGTCTGCCATACATACGAGCAAAGTCATCATGTCACATCAAACAGGCATTCAAGGTAACCGCGTTATCTCATCTGATGTTGTCGTTTACACTGAGTTGTTGATGTTATCCATGACCGGTTTTACGCGCTGCCACTGAGCGCTAGTGCCCAGTTAGCTTACGTTAGCGATAGGCAGCGAGCTAACTCGCTAATAACTGTGTGCGTGCATGTGTGTACGCGCGTGAGTGTGTTGACACACAAAATGCTGAATCTGTTTTTGAAAAGATAAACGATTGACACTTTAATCTCAAGACTGTCGGGATCGTGGTCTTTTGAACGAAGTGGGCGACGCCTTCATTCAAACACATACCTCCACTCGCCTTGTAAATCTGAGCAGTGGTGTTAATGCACTTGTGCTCTGTGTCCCGACCAGACAACTATGCGCCAGCTTTACCTGCAGTGCAGGGATAGGCTAGCTAGGCCGTAGATAGGGCAATATTTTTAAAGTTGCATACTCTCGATGAGATAACAGCATGTAGTCATGGGAGTTTCTTACTTCTTGAAATCTTCTCATGATTTGCAGGTTTTGTGATGGTGAAAGAGTTTTGATATTTTAACTCAAGACATAAACAGCTCTAGCTTCAATTGCATGAGGTGCTCTCTCAAAAACACCCATTGTCAAAGCTTGGATAGCATGCTGTGGTGTGGTCTGTGCAACTTTGTTTTGGGTTATAGACCTGTGGGTCTAAAGAAGAAACCTGATTTATTTTCCGCACTCACACAGAACCGGCAGGTAGTGGAAAACCTTTAGGAGATATTCTCAGAATTTGACCAAAAGAGTTATAACTTACAATCGCTTACCTCACCTTTTTAAGATTTTAGGCAGCGTTCTATTATGCATCTTAACAACAGAAAACTTACTCTACAATAACATTTTCAGCGGGCAATGATGTAAAAGACATTTTTGCCAGTGCCAGGGGTGGTGACCAATACAGAGTCATAAAGATCAATATTGAGAATGGTAAGCAGAACCCATAGTTTATGTTCTCTTGCTTCTTCTATATCAGTTGTGAAAGATGATGTTTATTCTCAATATGTTTTGTTTTTCAGAACAGTTAACACTGGGCTGCACAAGGAAAGCGTCAAAAAAGTGGGATGTAGAGTATGATTCCCTAGTGCTGCCACTGCTGGAAGATGATATGCCCTGCTATATACTGTACCGGCTAGACTCTACTAACAACCAGGGCTATGAGTGGCTCTTCCTGGCCTGGTCTCCAGACCGCTCTCCTGTAAGCTAACCATGTCCAAAAGTGATATTTTTTTAACAAAAGTTAAAAGTGGAGTTAGGGATTCTGGAGAAAGCTTGTTGATATACTCTAAAATTAAACACCTCTCACTCAATGCCATAAGGTGCTAACTCGGAAGCTCCTCCCCTACATTGGACACACATGGCCAGGGCTAGTATAGTGTTGTTTGGTGTGGTCTGCACCACTTTGTGCTCCCATTTACAGAGCCAGGGCTGTGTAGGAAGTTAGGAACACCAGATAATTTTTGTTCTCTGTGCATACAGAGCAGGCAGTTAAAAGACCATGTATTTTAAAATCGCTGACTAATCTCTACATTTTAAACTGTTGTTGCAACCAATGACATCCAAATGGTTTAAGCCTGCGTAGAATCAGATTTGTTTGACACTTTGGGTTTGTACTGGGGCTGGCCCAAAATATTAGATTTTTCAGGTATTCGTTCGTTGGGTATGTATTCAATTTAAATATTGGGATTTGAGTATTGTGCTCCAATCCCAATATACATCATACAACATACAAATAAACAAAATAATATCAGACTGTGCCAGGTAATGTCAAGTATATGTGATAACAGAAAACTACTAAATGTGCCATGCAAGTCAAGTGCATTGTGTTGCATTATGCCACTAATATTGCAGAAGAGGGCAGAATGCATTCCTATTTCAAGCACAAAACAAGACTGCCTCATGTTCAGACTTGTATTGAATTCTATGCAGCTACTAGACATGTGCATCTTATGGAGCACCATAAGTATCTGTGAACACTTTGTGGACCTTTTCTTGTCATTTTGGTTATAGGTGCGACCAAAAATGTTATATGCTGCTACTAGAGCCACGGTGAAGAAAGAGTTTGGCGGTGGGCACATCAAGGATGAAATATTTGGCACCACGAAGGTCAGTTGGGTTTAAATGTGTTAAAAGGTTCCTTCGAGATGAATAATGAAATGTGGGGGTAGACTTTAACAGTATGTAATGCATCCTTAGGAGGATGTGTGTCTCAGTGGCTATAAGAAATACCTGACCTCTCAGGCTGCACCATTGCCACTCACTGCTGCCGAAGAGGAACTGCGACAAATGAAACTAAGTGAGGTATGTGACACACATTTCAAACTGAATGTCATTTCCTTTGGTCACCTTAAAGGAAATTAAGCCTAAAGGCCCATTTATGCTTCTGCGTCAAAGCTACGGCGACGTTTACGGATAGGCAACCGACGCGTGAGGCTACGCCGTAGACTGACGTTCACCTCTCAAAAATGTAGCTACCCGTAAGTCTGTACATCGATTTGACGCAGCAGTCTTGTGGATTCAAGCCCATATGCCAGAGTAGTAATTTGGAATGTTTATAACAACGCCGTAGCCTTCATGCATGCACAGACTGTCTCCCTTTGACGACGGTCTTTTATAATACTATTTTGTGTTTGCACAGATTATTTTCTTTGATACATGTTGGTGTAACTACGAGATTCCCTAGAAAAAAATATTTTGATATGCTTTTTTCAAAACGCTTACACTAATTTTGTGTTCTAATTCAGGCGCATTTAAGACATGGTACTTCCACATTTTGCCGCTTCGCATCAATTGCATGCGCACTCAACTCACACAGGTCCGTGCAGCCCACGCAGAAGCACAACATGTTGAACCTACGCCATAGCTGACGCCGTAGGCAAGTCGTAAGTTCGACGCAGAACCGTAAATGGGCCTTAATGGTGCATTCACCGAGCAACACAGCGATAGGGAGCGAAAACGCACCTGGCGATGCTGAGAGTTGACCAAACTTTATTCACATGTTCAGTGACTAGGTAGGGACGGCCAGCCAGTGTGTAGAGAAGATGTGCCCATCTGACGTTCACTTCTTCCTGCACTACACCATATGTTGCTGTTCCATTTACAGGGACAGAATGTACATAAGGGTGGAGGCAGGTTTCTGAAGTTATAATAAATTGAATGCAAAACCAATTGTATCCCAATTGGATTGATACCTTGGTTAATGCCAATGACAATTTAAATAATTGATTGATAAATAGGTAATGTTTCAGTAACATATGTATTGCAACCACAGGTTGATTTGTATAGTGGCTCGATGTGCTGCTGAGATTACAGTGTATATACCTGGGCTTCAGCGGCTTTACCGTAGTGATTATTGCCTGTGCTGTAAGTACTAAGTTAAGAACATGGCAATATAGCATTACGTATAAAAATAACACACGCCAACATGTTAATCTACAACTTATCTAGATTGTTTTAGCCCATGCATGTAGCAAGGCAGATACAAAGTACCCACTTGAGTGACAGGACAGACACCCACATGCACTTGCTACAAAGTGACTTGCTACAATGTGCTTGCACAATCAGTGCTAGTGGAGAATGCACTGTAAGGACACTTGGGCAAACTAAGGCCCATTCAGAGTTGTTGGGTCGGAAGTGGTTTACCTCTAACCTGACACACCGGATGAATTGTTGTCACAAGTCCATCTGGGGAGCACATTGAAACTGTTTGTGAATGGCAGGTACTTTCATAAAAATACTTGGCAGTTGATTGGATAAACCATCTGGTCATGTTCGCTGCCGGCATGTATGTGTATGTGGCCAAATGGCACAAGTCTCAAGCGATAACAGGGTCAGCAGCATTGCCTGTGTGTGTGCGTGTGTGTGTGCAGTGCCCCTACACTGACAGCACAGCACAGGAGAGTGCTGGTGCAATGCAACAACAGGATGCTGGCAAAGATGAATCTGCAAGGCTCACACTTGTATGTGTAGTGTTTGTTATAAGTTTGTTATAAGCTATAATGTGTCACAATGATTGAAACTGCTGAAACATCCTCTAAAAACAATCATAGTGTGTGTCTTTAAAAGATATGTAAATAAACTGCGTACGTGAGTAGTTTGTCTTAAAAATTATTGATTTTTCTTCTTTTTTTTTTCCTTTGCTGTAACCTTATCCATTGGTCATATGTGACCATAGCACAATTGTGCAATTTGCAATAGCTAGACATTAATCCAGCTATACAGACTACGTTGTGTTGCCCTGTCAGTAATGAAGACATTATTACTTTTATAGGGACACTCCTCAATGTGTCTCGGGCATTGCCGTTGTGGGTGTAGCCAGTTATACAAATACAAAAGTGTTCATACCTAGTACCTTTTTGAGCAGGAAAGTTAAACAGATCTTGCACATAATCCTGATGCTAAATCCTCATTTTACACTGATTGTGCACTGAGTGCGTTTATAGTGGTGACAAGGTCACTGTTGGCTGCCGGTGTCTGATTGCATTGATCAGACTGGGGAAATAGTGTCATGTGATCTTCATTGATTTAATTTGCATGCTGCTCCTGACCAATGCAGTTCAACAGATTATGTGCATAGTTTGAGGTGTGAAACATGCATTTAAGACATCCTCTGACACAAACACTTCTTCTTTTGCACCTAGTCCGGTATCGTAAACAGCAACTGCCTTTCCGACCATACAAGGAAGTGCTTTAGGGAGCACTGTCCTTTTCCATAGCCAATGGGAGCGTGGTATGCAAAATGGGAAGTCTGTTTTGTTTTCCTCTTCACCAGCTGCTAGGGGAAGATTTACGCCCCATTAATCTGTATGCCTACTTTGGGGAATAATGCTTTGAAGTGTATCGCTGCACATAAACAGACAAAAGGCCAGCAGTCCTTTTTGGTAGCTACATCAGAGGCGTAGACACATTTGTGTTGCATTTCCTTTTGTGGAAACATGGCAACAAGTGAACACAATCCATCTGTGTAATGCCACCAGAATGATCAGGGTATTTGTTGATGTGCCTTCTCACACCCAATACACAAACCCCATCTGCCATTGTGAGGTATTGGCCACATTTAAAGAGTTTTACTTTGTGTGTAGATACTTCATGCAAATGTACATGCTACCGTTTTAAATAACAAATCACCACTAACCAAATGTGTTGCGCTTTATCCAATCCTTGTCCCCAAACATAATGTTTTCTTCTTCCGTCTTTTGTGTGCAGGTGCAGACAGACATTAGTGTGGACACTAAGCAGCAAACCCTCCAAGGTGTGGCCTTCCCGATGCATGGAAATGCAGTGGGGGCACTGGAACGCTTCAGGGACAGGAAAGTCAACTACGTTCAACTAGTGAGTGACGAGTGAGAACATCAGGTGTAACTGAACGAGTCAGGCGAACTTGTTGGTTGTACTGACCGACAGCGACGTTTCACATTTGAATCAAGCGCTCATTGTTGCCATTTGTGCTCATTGCAATTCATAGGGCTTGCATCAGATTTTGATACAAAGGACTGTTTGTGGAATGTGGTTCTGATGTCTTCTCATCTCTGTAACCTCTTCATAACGCTGTCATTGTTGTTTTAAATTAGTATTGTGTATTTCCTACCAAGAGGAAATGAGTGTGTGTGGCTTTTGCTGTTTTGCTGTATACCTTATTTATATACAATGTATTCTTGGCCTTTCATCATTCAGCTAAACTGTATGATATCAAGTATTGCTACTTCATCCCTATAGCCGCAGGTCACTACATGAATAAATACTGTAGCTGCAGAGCTAATAACGTTATATTTTTATTTACTAGCAACTGAAGCAATCAATAATGCTCTTGTTACTAAGGTGCTTCTCTTAACCCTTTAAAGTGAATAGCCAATGTCTTTGTGTACAGAATATCGACTTTGAAAATGAGCTCATTAGGTTGTGTAGCACTGAGCCGACAGAGGTGAAAGACCTGCCTAAGAGAATCCCTAAAGATGCGGCGCGGTACCACTTCTTCCTCTACAAGCATTCTCACGAGGGCGACTATCTGGAGTCCACAGGTGAATCCCCAAGCCCACACATTTCTGTCAGGACACCCGAGGTCTCCCAAGAGAATCCATGTAGGGATTGCAAGATGATTTCAAGAATACATTATTTATTAGTGTACATCTAGTAGGGGTGTGCGATATGGCCAAAATGCTACACCCCCGATATAGATACTTTTATATCCTGATAACGATACATATCACGATATAGCAAGTTCTGTAAATTAAATTAATAGTTTCTTGTCATCCAATGA
>JAOEGT010023511.1:0-10380 GCA_025447795.1 Speoplatyrhinus poulsoni
ATTTGTGTAATTACTTATAATATGAAGATCATACATACAATACAGTACATTATAATATAATGTATGCTTGATTATAACTACTGTATGTGGATAATATTTGTGTATATGCATGTATTTCTGCTGAATATGTTCTGATAACAAGTGAATCAGTGGATGGGGAAGTGATTAGGTCTGGAGAGAAATTGTCTGTTTGTATGAATGTAACTGTTTCATTATGTTTTGTAATTTTGTCTATGTTTAGGACCCTCTTGAAAATGAGATGGTTCATCTCAAGAGGTTTTCCTAATAATACATTTACATATACTTCCTGTAGACCACTACTTCCTGTAGACCCACTGCTTCCTGTAGACCCATTACTTCCTGCAGACCCACTACTTCCTGTACAACCACACTGTATGGATGTGAATCTGAGCAATACAGTGGGACAAAGCCCTCCCTGACTGTTGTGCCACCGACCCTTCTCACAGTCGACTTGTTAGACGTTAGCTTGAAGACGCACACACACACACACACACACACACAGTCAGTGAACCTTTCAGCCAATAAGGTCTCTAGTTTGTATCTTGATGTTTTGGACATCACCTGGAACTGTGACTCCTGACTGGCATGGTACCAGCGACGGCAGACCAACGAGGCGTCCTTCCTGTCTGGGGTGTGTAGAAAGCTCAGGATGTGGACTATGATCTGCAGGGGAGGGGACGTATGAGTTGTATATGGCAATAAATGTCATACAGATTACATTCATTGCCATGAGCTCAGGGAGATATGTTGTCTTGGTTACTATGCCAGCGGGGGCCATTATACACATGCACACAAGATCCGATACAAATGGAGACATTAGGCTATGATGTGTACTGTAAAAACACTGTACATTATACAAGTGCTGGGTTACATCATGCGATACCGGTATGTTAGGATGAGTATGTATTTACAGAGCAAACACTATTAGAATACCGCCTGTGGAAATTCACTAGGCGCATAGACAGTATTCACTGTATGCATTTTGTACACTCTGAATCATCTACACTTTTACTGTGCATGATGTAGATAACATTATGCAAATCAAGTAAAGTACAAGCAGCCCTGGAAAACCTTATAAGAGACAACTGCACAGATTTAAATGTTATAAAGTATCTCACGAACGTGAGTACACCCCTCACATATTTGCAAATATGTGAGCATATCTTTTCATGTGACAACTTGACTTGGATGGACTGCCAGCAGAGTAAGTTCTAAAAACAATTCTGGGATGTAAATGGCACTGACGTGTGGATGGTCCTGAGAGACAGTTTGCAGAAAGGGAGGCTTGCCCCTCAGCTGTAGAAGAGCTGTTGTCACATTGATACCTAAGAAGGGGGACTTACAGAACATTACAAACTGGAGACCAGCATCCCTGTTGTGTACGGACTATAAATCTCTCTCTCTCTCTCTCTCTCTCTCTCTCTCTCTCTCTCTCTCTCTCTCTCTGAATTGCTCTTGACAAATGTCAGGGGTGTTAACGGCGGTAAAGTTAGTTTCATATTCAACATTCATTTAATATTCACATTGCATATCTATTACTGGGATGTTAACACATTTTAGTCACTAATACTTTAGAGCCAATAAATAATTAAGGTATAGCCTATGTTCTCACCTCAATTGGCAGATCAGGAGCTTCCACGTCAGTGTCACCCATGTTACAGTCTTGGTCTTCTGGCATCGCAGATGACATATGCGCTACCTGTAGTTCTATGATAATTCACTGAGCTAGTTAGCTGCAGCTAAACTAGCTGTCCGCTTATTGGAAACGTTTCATTTTATTCTGTAAAACAGAATCAATCCACTACCAAAGCACACTCACGCCGCACGGTTCAAGAAGGGACTGTCACTATTTAGAAAGCTAGCCTGCAGAAGAACAGACCGAATCAGATGACCGGTCGAGGTGTGACGTCATCTGAAGAACTGCGAGGCAGATGGGAAATGAAGTGGTTGACTGGCAGAGAACATGGCTATTTACGATGCAAAACTGTAGTTCGAATAAAGCCAAGGAGGTCCATTTCAAGATTATCCACAAGATATACACTCTAAACGCTATTTTATCAAAATATGGATGTCGAAAATAAATGTTCTGACCTCCCTATATCTGACCACAACAAACCCATTTTTATATGAAATCTCAGCTCAGTCTCGTTTACATAACTTTTCACACTTTTTATTTATATTTCTAAAATGTATGGTCCTATCTTTGTCAAATGTTTTATTTGTAATGTAAGATGTCATTAAGTGTCTTGAAAGGCGTCTTCAAATAAAATGTATTATTATTATTATTATTATTATTATTATTATTATTATTATTATTATTTAAGAAAACATCCTAATGTTACTCATTCATTCGACCTGAAAAATATAATGTTCTATTATGAGAAAGAAATCCTACCAACAAATCTCAAAAAAACATTGTGAATTGTTTTGTTTTATATGTAAAATCTTACATTAATTAACAGAAAAAAAGCAGCCCTTGTTTCCCCATGTATGTTATATAATGTTATATTAGAGATAGTCTCACTTTTCAAATCCCTGAAATTGATTAAAAATATTAAAATAAAGAATAGATTTCGATATTTGAAGCTGACTTTATTGCACAAATAATTTTCCTTTCCTTATAATAATTTGCATTCCATGTGTGAGTGTGTCTATGTCTTTGTATATTAATGTATGTTTATTGCCTTGCTGTGATTGCTATGAAACTTAATTGTAACGTGGAATATAATTTAAAAAAAAAAAACTTCTAAAATAAAAACGTGAAGTGAAGTTGGGTTCGTCTTTGTCCCGCATTGTTCCTTGTTCCTAACATTGTTCATTGTTCCTAACATTGTTCCTTGTTCCTAACATTTCCTTATTAAGTTTTGGTTAATATTTGACATTAAACTGCCTATCTCGATATTGTTAGTTTAAAATAATGTTAGACACGCAGTTAAGAAATGAAAATGTGTCGGTATACGTCTGTTTCTGGCAGGCTACACGATCTAGATGGGAACTACATAAAATATAACAGTATGTAAAGGTCATAAAGTAAACAAATAGGCTATTTATATTTCTTCCTTTTCCACTCAGACATAAAGCAGCTAACCGTCTCAATATTGGCTTCAACAAACATCGTTGAAAAGTAGCCTACTATATTTTATATTATAGCAAATTTTTTTTTTTTACTATATATATTTTTTAATATTATATATTCAGTCAATCAATTTGTATTTAGTGCTTAATCACCGTGCGACATGGTCCCAATGCACTTTACATTACCCAATGCACTTTTCATTAAATAATATTATATTAAGAGAAGTAATTGTTAAATAAGAATAAAACGCAGCGTAATGTACTGTAACTGACTTCTTGGAGGAGCATTGGGAGTTTAATGGGGGTTATTATATAGTTATATTGTGGTAATGCTGGAAAGAAGGAGTGTTTTTTTTTTACTCAAGTTCAAGAATGTGAGAGGGATTTGGGAACAGATGGTGTGTTAGCGCCCCCGTCTGTTGGGCAGCGGTACCTCCCTGGCTCATGCCTTGGGGTTAATGTGGATTGGTAAATGGTGAGAACCCTGATAGGATGGTAAAGGTACAGCAATATTGGAGCTCTCACTTGCAGGTGTATTAAGATGGTTCAAGGTAAAGGTGCTTTTATTGTCACATACACACGTAGCTAAATGTATCCTCTGCATGTAGCCCATCCCTCAAGGGAGCAGTGGGCAGCCAGTGTGCAGCGCCCGGGGACCAGCTCCAGAAGGAGGCCAGTGTTTCTGGTCAATGGCACTAACAGGAGGAGAGTGAACCTAACATTTTTTTTAGCTAGTGGGGAAAACCCACGCAGACATGGGCAGAACATGCACACTCCACACACTCCTGGGACCTTCTTGCTGTAATGCCACACTGGCCCACCGTGTTGGGATCCTGTTAGGCCTATAGGGCTGGATGTGGCATGCCCCTGCACTGCAGAGTGTCCAGCGTAGGAGGCTGGATGATTTAATGTGTGTGTTTACGGCAGAATGGGTGGCGTTGTTCTGGGCATTGACCTGGGTGGGGGAGGCGGGTGTGGACAGGGTTGTTTTGTGGTCTGGTGCAGCTGCTGCTCTGCAGGCTGTGGTGGGAGGTGATAGGGGTTCAGGTCTGCTGTGGTGGGGGGCTGTAGGAGGACCAGGTCTACTGTGGTGGGGGGTGAAGGGGGGCCAGGTCTGCTGTAGGGGGGGATATCAATGCTTTGTTATCTAGATTACATTCACAGGGGTGTACTGTGGGGTATGTGTGGGTCCCAGCCCATGTAGGTGCAACCGGTAATGAGATGCTGACTGTTGATCTGCATGCGCCTTTCAACAACATGGAGGGAAGGAGTAGAGTAGTAGAATGGGGGTGGAAGGTGGCAGAAGATGTGGGAGGAACGGATGTTAGGGTGTTAGAGGGATAAGGGGGATGCTGGGAGGAGGGAGGAGGGGGTTAAACTCAGCAGGCTGAGGCTGCGACATTGTGGGCTTGGCAGTGGGTTGAAGCTGTTGGGGAAACATGGTGGGTGTCTGTGGGAGCAAGGAGAGTTAAACGTGCTTCTGCAGTGTGGGCGATACTCCCAGGAGCGGACTTTGTTGCTTTCACATCTGGCCGAACTTGGTGTGGAGGTTTTTTTCTATGGGGTCTGTGTTGGAGCGTGTACCTGCTGTGCATCTGTATCTGCTGCTGAACTTTATTCGGTCTACCAGATAGATTGTATGCTCGTATTTGACTCAGTTAGATTGTATGCTCGTATTTGACTCAGATAGATTGTATGCTCGTATTTGACCGTCTGTTCCTGAATACGGACTGTGAGGGGCAGCAACGCGCTTTAATTGCACATAGTCTGCCTAGCCTCCAACAAAGAAGAAGCAGCACGTACTGTAACGTTACGTCACACGTCGGTCGGTAGTATCTTTGTTGACCGTCGACATCTCGCTGAGTCTGAGCTTCATTGTTCTTATAATTCACACCTTACGTGTATCATTTAGTTATCGACTTGATCGGCCTGTTTCAAATATAATAATAATTTTGAGAATATCAATTAAGTCTGACCGAAGCTTGGCCAACGTCAGCTTCGCGATCAACGAAGGCTAGCCGGCTAGCGTTAGCTTGTTAGCTTGTCACAGCTGTGTCTTACATGAGTGTAGTTCCATTAACAAATAGTTGAACAGTACAGACATTCAGCCATGGCGGTGGTGAACGAAACAGCCCTAAAGAAGATGCTGAAGGTGAGTTTCTGGTGTCACAGCCCACCTAACAGTACGGTATCGCACATTAGCCAAGAGCTACCGTAGTGGTAGCTAGTACATACGATATACATTACGGAATATGATTATTATATTTATCTATAAGTCATTAAATAAAAAAAATACATTTGATCCGTTTGCTATGTTTTGTTTTTCTCAAAAAATTGCATGTGTTGACTATTAATCACCATAACACAACCACATACATAGATAGTTACCGTCCATAAGGCGTCGTAAACAAGTACATACATTCTTATGCAGTACCGTATTGTACGCGTCATACAATCATTACATTACGTTAAACGATTGCTAAGAAAAACTTAATCTAACATAGACATCAGCGATAAAATGTATCGTTATATATTTATAAATTACACATTAAAGTATGGCTTATTCGTTTCAGGCAGGTACGTTACTAAGTATATTAGTAACGTACCTGCCTTAGCCTATCCACTATACATTTTTTTCAGGCTTAATCATTATTTTTCTGCATTCTGTGTTATGGGTTGGGAGATTACCTTCTATTACTGCTTGATTATGATTGCTGCTTATTGATTATTAAATGCCTTTTTATGCACTACTTTTAAATTATATTTTATTGTATACTATGTTTTTATGTGAAGCACACTGAGTCTGCCTGCTTTATGAAATGTGCTATATAGTGCATTGCCTTGCCTTCAGACTGATTGTTTCCTTCAGGATAATGTGAGTTGTTTGGGCTACCTGCTGTCTGCTATTTATTGTCCGATGTTCTCCTCAGCAATACAAATACAGAGATCTGACAGTCCATGAGATTACCAACGTGATCACCCAATACAAGGATCTGAAGCCCGTTATGGATGCCTATGGTACAGTTAATGAACGTGACATTGGCACATTGGCATGCATGAATGTTGTACTGAACTGCACTGTTCTGTATGTTGTTGTCGTCAGTGTTCAATGATGGCTCCACTAGAGACCTGATGAGTTTGACGGGAACCGTTCCAGTCAGCTACAGAGGTGAGGAACAAGCATTCTCTTATTCTCTACATATGTGACTTTTATTTATAACACAATATTATGGTCTATTTGTTCATATTTATCAGTTGTTTTTTTTACTTCTACTATTATGTTTTATTATTATATTATTATATAACTTTTTATAAATTATTATTATTATTACTGTACACACTGTCCTTTTTTTGAAACATTGACACTTTTGTATCCCATGTATTTAAACGAAGGGTTATTCTGCTCATCCTGGAGAAGGCTTGCTAACTTTAAGATCAAATCAAAACAAACCCCCTCAGAAGCTCCGCCCCACACATTGAAATGCATTGCAAAGCAAAGTGTCATTGTTGTTGTGAGCGGTGTTAGCCACATTGTTTATGTTCCACTTTACGGAGCCAGAGCTGTGTAGAAGCACCAGGTCATTTTTTCAGCACGCACAGAGAATGGCTAACAACAGCTCACTACTTTTTTAATCAAAATGTTATTATGAATATTGCTACCCAATCAGTGGGGCTCACGCGTGTCTCCTAGGCAACGTGTACAACATCCCGGTGTGCCTGTGGCTGCTGGACACCTACCCCTACAACCCCCCCATCTGCTTCGTCAAGCCCACCAGCGCCATGATGATCAAGACGGGCAAGCACATCGATGCCAACGGCAAGATCTACCTGCCCTACCTGCACGAGTGGAAGCACGTAAGCTGCCGCCAGACAGACGTTTAGCGGACAGCAGCGGGGTTTTAATGTGGCTGCCTGGTGCAGGAGGGGGGGCATGGGGCTGCACTGGGTGCACACACTACGCACGCCAATCAAAAATCTGTCCGTTTAACAATGGCACTATAACCAGTTTGCATAATTATACTTCATGACCAATCACCAGTCTATGGCTTGGAGCTCTATCTACCGTAGAGTGCCATTCCAGAAGATTGCTCATTGTTTTTGTTTTGTTGTTTTTTTTTAAATTGTAATAAGACATGACACATTCACAGCACCGCAGTACCATGCAATGTAAACAGCCTGCAAAATGACTGCAGAATGTATAGGCTTAAATATAAATTAGGCTTACCAGTAGTCGTACAAAACTATCATGTGCCACCTTCAGGTGCACCTAGGGGTACTTGTATCCCCATTTAAGAAACACTGCCACTACTTTAGGCTAACCTTCTCCCACCACCATGTTTTAAACCTGGGCCGTTTTATACCTTCTAAAATGGCTCTGATGCCATGAGAGAGAATACTAGTAATGACGTCACAGGCCGTAGCTATGCTATGTAAGTCAGTAAATTTTATTTGTATAGTACATTTCACAGACCTGGATTCATGGCACCTTTGGGGGCAGTGCCATACAGTGTTGTAAAGTGTCATAAAGTGTTGTAAAGTGTCATACAGTGTTGTACAGTGCTGTACAGTAAAGTGCCGTACAATGTTGTAAAGTTCTGTACCGTAAAGTTGCCGTAAGGTGCAGTAAAGTGCCATGTTGTACAGTAAAGTGCAGTGCCGTACAGTGCTGACCCTGAGCTGTGTGCTGCAGCCCCAGTCGGACCTGTACAGCCTCATCCAGGTGATGATCGTGGTGTTCGGCGAGGAGCCCCCGGTGTTCTCCCGGCCCACCACGCAGGCCCCCTACCAGGCCTTCCAGGCCGCCGGGCCCCCCAACGGTGAGTGGCGCCACCCTAGTGTTGCCCTAGTGCTGCTGCAGACTGGCTTGTCAAGCCTGTCTGTGTGTGGAGAGACCACTGCAACAATTTATCTGGTTTTACATTACATTTAACATACTGGCCTAGCCAGAGCCCAGACCTGTATCCAATTGAACATCTGTGGGGTGATCTGAAGAAGGCTGTGCTTGTGATTTGGAGCGCAAATATTGCCACGTCAAGATGTGCCATGCTAATAGACTCCTACCCAAAAAGAGTGTTGTAATAAAATCAAAAGGTGCTTCAACAAAGTATTAGTTTAAGGGTGTGCACACTTGCAACCAGGTTATTGTAAGGTTTTTATTTAAATTTTTCCCCCTCGAAGATTTCAGTTTGTTTTTCAATTGAATTGTTGACATTATAGGTCACATTAAAGGTGGAAAAAGTTCTGACAGGGGTGTGTAGACTAGTAGATCCACTGTACATACATGTAACATACATAAATGTATGTAACATTTTTATTATAGAATTGTTTTATTTGTGATAAATTCTACCTTAACATAATTTTTAATCCCACTGTAGACCGTCTTCCTAAGCGTTACTTGACAGTAAATGTATATTGCTACATATAACAAGTGTGCCTTTTGTTGATGGATGGGAAGATATTTCTGTAAATCATATTAATCAGTATCTAACATAGGCTTAACTTGTCCAAGTAACAAACATACCGCATGTTGATAGATTTTACATTATGTTACCATTAAATTTTGTAGGCCATCTTTTTTTTTTTTTTTTTTACAAATATTTATTAAATTTAAGAATTACAAATTTGGTAATTACATCATATTTTTCACCAGGCTGTCCATGTTTACAGCCTGCATGAAACAACATGGTATGATCGCATGGGGCAAAGTGGGCTGAAGGTGCGTTTTATAGTCCTTTGTAGTTTCACCGCAGCATACCCACGTAATTAATCACCGTCGCATCACTACGTGTTTTGGGCACCACAAAGTCCTTATGCATTCTCCTTTCCTTGACCCGATGACGTCTTCAAACTATCCAGATGCAGCCTATGAGTGGGATTAAATAAATGCAGCTGTATCTCTTGACTGCAGATGGCGCTCATGCTCCACTTTAATATGCTCAAGGAAAAATAAAGTTAATGTGTGTGTATGTGTGACATGAGCTCTGTGCTTATTCTCCTGTCTGTCAGCAGCTTCCTACATGCCTAACATGCCTGCTGTCTCCCCCTATGGGCCATCTCCCAGCCCTGGGTAAGACGGCTCTCTAACCTGCTTGATCTAGAGACAAACTAGACCTGACCGGTTACTCATTCATATAGTGGATTCCAATGAGAGTTCATTGTTTTTTTACATGATTAAATTATTCAAATAATAAACAAAGAACATGCAAAACTCTAAATTTAGAACTAGTAGGTTTCAGAAATAATCTGATACACATAAATGTTTTCAGCACACACAATTGCACATATTTACTTTAACAGGCATAGATAGATGTTAATCATTATGATGTTTTGAGAAAATGTGTTAATATTTTTCAAATGAATATTATGGGATGGAACTTTGCTGACTGTGTAACTGTGTGTCTGTGGGATTGTTTGCAGTGGTTACCCTGGTTACCCGTACCCAGCGGGCAACTCGTACCCGACCCCACCTGGCCCGGCGCACTACCCCTCCCAGACCCCCGTCTCCACAGTGGGTATGTAGGGCGCCACTCGGCATTCTGGGTGTTGTAGTTGTCGAAGTCACTGTGATTTACTGTGACGTTAAAGGAGTCATTTCATGCTCCTTTTCACTAGTTTAACATTAAAATTTTACCTAGGTTTGTGTACTGGGGCTCAACATCAGTTCCTTGCCTTGTATACTACGTAGCTGGACATATCCTCATAGGGGCGTTACCAAACAAACTGTGCAGTAATCTACACAACATTTTTCTCTCATTAGCCTGTTTCTCCGCCTCTCTCCCTTTTTTTAGCCAATACAGACCAGGAAGCTAACAGTCAATTTTGAAAGGCTTACTACTCCGTCTCACATCAACATTGCTAGTTCCAAAAAAAACTAGAAATATTTGGTTTTCATGGAATGGATTCTTTTAAACTTTGAAAGCCCTGAAACCCAAATGTCCAGTTCCAGATGCAACGTGAGTAGTACCATCTTTAGAGAGGATATGCAGTAGTTAAATAAGTTAAATGTAGTTGGTTAAATTAAGTTAGTTATTAGGTATTCAATGCAAACATCCATATATGTAAATGTTTCCTTTACAAATGGAGTAAATATTTCGCGACCCATAGTTACTGAAGGTGACATGTTGCAGTTTTGTATTGTTTAGATAGATAGATATAGATAGATAGATAACTTTATTTATCCCCGAAGGGAAATTAGGTCGTCATAGCCGTCTGGTACATTAAATACAATAAAAGTGCAATAGAAAGAATAAATAATGCAGTAGAATAAAATACAAGGAACATAGT
>JAOEGT010023522.1:0-10379 GCA_025447795.1 Speoplatyrhinus poulsoni
TAGAGAGAGAGAGAGAGAGAGAGAGAGAGAGAGAGAGAGAGAGAGAGAGACAGGAGACAGGAGACAGAAAGAGAGAGAAAGAGAGAGAGGCTAGTCAACAGGGAAATGTGACTGACCTCAAAGTACGATGCTTTCAATAATGATCCCCTGCCCTTAACTTATCTCTTACACAAAACACATTACTTGATATACCCTGAACGCTAGAACATAGAGATGGAGATGGCACAGGACAAAACATTTCTCCCCAAAAGTAAAATAAACAACACACCATGGTTGACTTCACCATATGAAAGATATGTACATATGTAGATATGTAATTACAGATTGTATGCTTATTTTCACTTACATACTTAATGTGTAATTAATACTTTCCCACAGAGTTTGGATGGAATCAGTGTGATAGCAAACAACCACATGCTATGTATTTGGCGCAAACCTAAATTCCCCATTTGATCTGCATTCACCTTGTGAACTCAGACAGTGTTAACCAAATGACGTGAGGGGGCGGCGAGCTTGAGGAAGCAGCCACATTCCAGTACATATTTCTCACTAGGTAATTATTAATGTGCCTTTACCTCAGCAGAAAGGCCCCAGTGTCACAGCTCTGCAGTTCCAATAATATGCAGTAACATGACTCTTAAGACTAAGCTGCTCAACAATTCCACCAGGTAATCAGGAAGGAGAAGTCAGACATCGCCTCGTTCCAAATGAAGATCTAAAAAAACAAAAAAGGGCATAGCAAGCTCATTATTAACTTCATTACAGAGAGAAAAGGTAACGTGAATTCCAACAAGAGGTGCTCTCTCTCTCTCCCTCGCTCTGGAAAAAAGACTTCATTGTTTCCTGGAAGGGTTCATGTAGGAGTCAATGCTCTGTGATTACAGAGATGGGTATCGGAGTGGTTCCCACGTCTGCCCACACCTGAGCCACTTTCACTCGACAGCAGTGAAAGCAGCATGCGTGCACAAATCCGCAGAACTGTATGCTGTCATGCTATGGACCGCACACACCACTACACATACATACAATACACTACACTACACAAACACGTCCAGAAGAAAGCGTGATTCAATGGGGTTGTGATTCACTGGGATAATTTAGCATAATTTGTGTGGACATTCTTTTAGGCATCATTTTCATAATTTTCTCTCTCATAGTAGCCTATGAAGGCACTATTTAGTTGACGTGGACATTTTGTTTTAGGCCTAATCTTCAATATCATAGTGGCCTATCTGCACTGTAAAATGAAGGCTGGTGTATGCCAATGCTGAGTGAATCATCAAATTGTTCCTAAAGATTTTTTAGTCAAATTCAGTGTAAGTGTTAAGTGTGTAAATTAAGTGTTTTGTGTTTGTTTGGAAAACAGCAACATTTCACCGGAGGGCCTATAGTAACTGCACATATTCCAACTGCACTATGACAACACAAACAAAAAGAGAAAGATAGGATTACAATGTGTCAATGGAATGAGGAACATTTTGCCATTTGGTTGCAGCACTTCACAGCAAAGCATAATTGATAATAAGTAGAAGCAAATGCTGTTGCCATGCACAGGTACGAACATCATAAACGATAATACTGTACATCCATCAGACGTATGCAAGTGATTGTAAACATACTACAAAGACTACAATACCACTTAGTGTGTAATGAAAAAGGCATTCAAGCACAACAGACCTTATAATGTTCCGTTCCAGGTGGTCCATTTGCAAGGCATTAAATAATAAGCAGTATCTGTAATTTATCATATTTGCTCTGTGCTGGTAAATGAGGAGGCTGAAAGTACTGCCCAGAAGATTAAGGTTAGCCACTTATAATTCATCTCCATTGCAAATGGTTTCTTCTAAGAGCAAAGTAATTACCAAACTAAATATGTTCCCGTCTCTGTTTTCCTAGCTTCTGCAGTAGAAGCCTTTTATTGACACGGTCTTGAGTCACTTAGGACTCAAGGCCATTTAGAATTCAGCAAGTAAATGGTTTAGTTAATACATATTACTGTACACTATTATAATGTAAGAAACAACATACTTTCATCTAATAATAAAAGGGTCAGCATGGCTTAGTAGCCATAATTGAAATAATATGTTTAAAGATTGCTAAGCACACTAACATTAAAATGAATAATACAGATCACATCAAAGGCAAATCAAATTTCACCTGCCAGCTCGTGTTGTTCCCATACGCTCTCTTCTCTTCTCACATGCTGTTATTTACTTCTACGTTACCGTACGTGTACAGTCTCTCTTCTAACCTATTGGCCTAACATACAATACACTGATCTATGCAGGCGGTTTAGCTGGTCCTGTGATATCTATTCTCAAGTCACTGAATTAGGGGATTTCCTGTTTCTGCCACTTGTTCCCAGAACCCTTCAAGATTTACCCGCCTTGTGTGCTCGTCTCTTTGTGCACGCTCTGTGTCAAAGCACTGCTTTGGGGCCAGAATGGTCAGACCCGTTCTCCCAGTGCCGACACAAAAGACAGGGATGTTAACCAAGGCGGCCAATCAAGACCTGCTAATGACATCTGAGACCTGCAGAAATATCAACATCGTCTTGTTTGGGTATGAATAACCGCTCAATAGCAGAGGATCAGACTTGTGTGAAGGGAGGGAGACTGACAGCTCATAGGCTGAGGAATGGAAGGAGGAAGCAGTCACGAGAACCAGCGTCAGAAGTGTGATCAAAGGAAACAAGTGTGTGTGTGTGTGTGTGTGTGTGTGTGTGTGTGTGATTCGGTCGGTCTCTGTGTGTGGACTGTCTTGACAATGGACGTACAAGTCCTCCCCCTTCCCTGGGCCTCTGGACAGGCCCTGCACAGTGTCAGATCACATAACTGCAGTCTGAGGTGGGATGGAAGAAAAGGGACAACATCCAGAAGAGAGGCTCCTTTCTTTCCTCTCGGCCCTCGTGCCGGAGAGCTGATAATAGTGCCAGGCAGGGAGGAGACACAGCTAGGTTCCTCTGGAACTCCTTAAACTTGCACTGGTGGACGGTCTGTGTGCACTTCCAACTAATAGCGTGACGTAATACACCCTGGTGAGACCTACACAAAGACTGGCCACCTAAAGGCATTCCAACACGCCTGTCTAAATATCTGATATGGAGTTTCGGCTGGCGTACATTTGAAGGAAAGCAAACATGAAACAAACAAAATAAAATAGCTTTTACGTGATCAAAGCTATAGTAACAGCCTACATCAACACCTGTGCAAGTACCTGTAGTGTTCCTGTCATTAACTTTGAGCCTCACAGGCATATCTGGACTTAGATTCCACAGATCCTGTTAGAAGCTCTCCCAGGCAGCCAACAAAGTCTCCTTAGTAGTGGATGTGTGAAGGGAACCTGAGGGAACCATGCGTGTGTGTTTGCGTGTTGGGAGAAAGGGGGGGTGGGGGGGTGGTGAGGGGTGAGGGGTGAGGTGTTGAGGTGTCTCTCTGATGAAAGACAGAGAGAGTGCCAAATAAATGCTAGAAAGAAAGAATGCAAAGAGATGAGAGATGAAGTTATACAAAACACTAAAGGGAACAAAACAGAGTTGGACGAGTCTGTGCCTGTTGACAAGCAGCCTACCTGTTTGACTGGTCAATGAGACCAGACAACAACATGAGCTCATTTCCTCTGCCAAAGCCACATCACTATGCAAGAACGAGAAGGAAACTATGTAGCTTTAGGTCAAACATATAGCCTACTGCCTTGGTGACTGTATAGCTCTGGATAGGCATCACCATAGGTCAGGAAATACAGTTTATAACCTCACATTAGGTTTATGTATTAGGAGCTAAACATAATTATATTTTAATGATTATGTAACAGAGATTAAAAATGCGATATTGAGGGCATGTAAAAAAAAAAAAAAAGATATCCGCAGTACTGGCTTGATGTAAAAAAAAAGAGGCCAAGAAGACCACAATGCAAACTAAGAGAGCAGAAAGCAGAGGCTCTAGGACTAAGACAACTAGCTAGCTAACAACAATCCCAAATGCCGAGGAGGAGTTTGAGTCGTTGGTGGGTCGTCTCGTTCGATAGTGCTACAACCTCAGACAATACGTGGACAAGTGCTTCACTTTATCTACACTAGGCAGGGTTACACTTGCTGTCAATATCTCAAGGAGGGCGGGGGGAGATAGATGCAGATAAGCACAATCGATAAAAGCAAGCAAATGACAACGGACATCAGAAAGCTTCACAATAGTGTGTGCTTTCAAAACACAATACAAGGGGGAAGGGTTTCACAATTGTCCCCATACAAGACTGCTAGAATAGGCAGCTATTTACATCTGTGTTGGTGACATTTTGAGACAAAAGCCACAGTATGGGGTCTTTCCCCCTCCCACACCCAAAGACCTTTTCCCTTTTGTACGTCAGGGGTTTCTGCCGGCCATTGTTTGCCTGTCAGATGTCTGTTAAACCGACCACACAGGTCATGAGCTGCCAAATAATATAAAATATGACTTGCAGGCAGAGTAGATACCAATACTACAATCATAAAAGCAATAAGTATACTCTTTCTTCCTTTATAAGTGTAGATAGGGCTATACTTTTAAGGAGCGTCTGATAAATCAAACAAATCCAGTAGTTAAAATATTTGATTAGTTACTTCTTCCAAACCTTGTTTCATTATTTGGCTTGGCCTGTGCTTGCTTTGTGTTTTTATTCCGTGAGTAAACAGCAGCAACATACTTTAGTTATCTTAGGCTGCAAGGAAGCAAATCATTGTTAAAACACCTTCCGTCAGCATACAGTATGGGTGTGTTCTCCACCCACATGCAACAACATACAGTGCATTTATCTTTAAATAATCAACAGACGAACAGGTGAACAAGAGTCTTCCTCAAAGAGACCGAGAGCATAACCATGTGTTGTTGAGACTTCTGACGTCACTGTCAAATAACCAAACAGCCTCTATCTGCTAACAGAAAGCTAATAACACAGAATGCATTGAGTGGCCATTACTTACGTAAGCTTGCTAAAGTGCCAGGTCATTATACGACAGAAGCAAGCGCCCAATGTCAAAAAGCAACCAAATTCAAAAGAACACAGGACAGGCAACCCTGAGCGCCTGGCTGTGTGAAGTACCACTAGAGACAGACGGGCCTGCCAGCGTAGCGAGAGCCCTGAGAAATAATCCCAACTAAAGCATGACACTTTCCCTCTGAACGGTCAAACATGGCCTTGGCTGCCCGGCACACAGGCTATATCAAATGAAGGGAGAGGAGAGAGCTCGGCTAACTGGATAAGCCTGGGGATAAGGTGCACGTCACCAGGGAAACAGAGAGAAGCGGGAGAAAGCAGAGGTGAGGTGGGGGGGTTCTGCACCTACGGCTGAGGAAGGGGCGATTAGTGTGTGATTTGCTGACTGCTTGGCCTGAGGGGAGAGGCCTTGTCCGCCAATACAATCCCCCTGCAGAGTGGCCTTTCATCTGCCAGCCCACAACATGCATGACCGAATCACCTATATAAACCCCAAGAAGACTATTTAAACTGCCTATAGGGTTAACAATGAATCACATTAACAACATGCTAGTGGATACATTTCAGGAAGAAAGAGCTACTTACTGTATGTGTAAGACCAAAAGTAAGACCCGACTCAACTAATATGGCACCTAAATTAAGCAATAGGTGCCATGTTACAGTTAACATCAAACAGTGTTAATGAGGCCTTTACCATCCCTTAGTGTTTACTCTGCGAGGTAAAGCACAGCAAATGGCCTGCAGAATCAACGTTTCATCAGCTGCCACAGCCTTTAGTATTCACACACACACACACGCACACACACAAACACACATGCACACGCACACACACGCCAGTGCCTACAGTGCCAGAGGAGTGGCAGCCCCCCTGGGACCTCCAACAGCTGAATGAAGAAGACATCACTGCATCAGCTGTCTGCCAGATTCTGCTGAGAGGGTGACACTGAGGAACAGAGACCCTGCTGCGGGTGTGCAGGCCCAGCGCTGTGCAGGAGGTCTCGGACATGCGTTTGCGTCTTCTCGGTGACAGGGAGCGGTTCATCTCACACTCCTCAGCAAGAGTTAGAGAGATGAGGGATGTTGGATAAGATAGCAGCTTTATAAAGATCACCCAGGGGAAATGCACTGCTGTGTTTGTGGTGTGAGGGTAACCCAAAGAAGCATTTACAGGATGTGCCAACGAGTCTCACTGACACCGCTAAAGAGAATGTCTATGACAACCATCGGCTTTAAAGGTAACGTCCGACCTCTGCCACCACACAATAATTAATTATAACATTATTCAACATTGTTTTTCTATTTAAACAAGTACTTTTTTAAACCCTGTGTTTGGTCTTTCACTTGAGTCAGTGAGTTCACGACAGCGGGAGTATTAGAGTGCCCCCCTGGCCATACACCATGGTCCATCAGGCCAGAGGTCACCTGTGGCCTCTGGTCTCCACGACAACAGCCTGGCAGTCTCAAAGACTGTGCTGGTGTCCCCCCTCCCCCTCCCCCTATCCACACACACACACTTACACAACCCCCTTTGTCCTCAATCTCCTGGGCATCAAAAGAGAGCCAGAAGTGTGTCCCAAACATTTACAACAAGCCAAACACATTTCACTGAGTGCGAGCTTCAGCCCATGGATATGGGAGTACCACAGCTGACAGAATGGACAAAGGGCAACACTGTTGTTGAATATCAATTGATTTATCTATAGTTCTTTCTCGATCTTCCACAGGTTCGTGCGCGCATGCACCCAAATGCATCAGGGTAAACTGGAGACATTGGTGCAGATGTTAGCGAACTCCGACCTGAAATCTATCGATAGATAACTAAAATGCGGCAAAGGTCCGCATGTTCTAATGTAAACAACATCCAAAATATAGTGGATAGTTTTGGACACATTTTGCTTGTGAACAACAAACTAATAATAGTACACACTGACAAACTGCAGTATTTGCATGCCGAGGGTATCACAGAAATTGGCGCTCACCATATTTTGCACGCAAGACATGTCTTGATCAGCAGACTTTAACTGGTGGTCAAGTAATCAAATTCCGTAAAAGTATCTTCGGTAGTTCGTTCCGAGGAACAGTTGTTTGACGGTGCAGACGACGAGGAGTAGAGGGACAGTGGATTTTCCCTCTCGGTGATTTGAACAGCGGGGAGAGAGGAGAAGAAAGGGGCAGACGTAGGCTACTTGTCCGATAAAGAGTTTGGTTACAGACCACGGATTTGAAGGGCCACCTAGCGCCAAGATGTCGAGTTGCTTCTTTTTTTGTTTTTTTTACCGTTGTTTTGAATAAATGCACATGTAGGCCAGCGGGACAGTTCACATGACTTCAGGTTAAAAAAATTAAAATAAAAATAAATCTAGATTACAGATTTACATGTATATTTATTAAAGATTAAGGAGGGTCATACAGTTTTTGAGAACATTCTTGGTAATTAAGATAAAAAACCCAAGTCACTTTTACAATGCATACAGTAGACTAGAATAAGGCTTGCCTGCTTATGACAAAGTAATTGGTAAATTGCACAAAATAATATAACACTGTCACTGCAGAAAGTCTATATTTTTAACACCAAGGCGATTATTTTTCTTCTCTCTCTCTCTCTCGCTCACTCTCTCACTCTCACTCTCTCACTCTTTTTCTCTGGTTTATCGTAATGGTTTTCTGGGCTTAGCTTTGGGCACCACTTTAACAATGGTGGATGCAGATTTTGACCCTTGTAGGTTCTCAGCGGTGCAAGTGTAGGTTCCCTGGTCCACCTCTCTCATCTCATCCACTAGGAGAACGGATTGAATCTGCACCTGTGCCACACCGCCCCCTACTGGCTGAACACTTTCCTGTGTGTACAGTGGCCGGCCAATCTAAAAAATAATAAAAAAAAAAAAAACAGTATGAAATATGAAGAAACTTGATAAGGTAAAGTGAACTGAAGCAGATGAGCAATAGTTTAAGGAAGCACGGTTCCACACATGACCGCAAAGAAGCTGCTAGCCTCCTCTATAATAGAGTGGCTGCCAGAAAAAATAGTAGTGTAACTAATTACTTTTTCCAAAAACATAATATTACAATTGTACTAATTCAAGTAATGCTGCATTACTGCTTTACAAGAACTAGATTTATGGTCCTAGCAAGTTCATTATAAAGAGGGTTGCATTCTAAAAACACAGGTTGTAATTTTTAGGAAGTGGTGATGCAGGGTAGTAATTGTAAAAGTAATATAGTAAAGTAACTATTGTAATATAGTAATGTAACTACTAATGTACCGTAACTAATTATTTTACTACCAAATAATATGTAAAGTAATATTATTACTTTTTAAAGGAGTAATAAATAAATAGTAACTTATTTCTATTCCTGAGTAACTTGCCCAACACTGGATCATACTAGCCTGGCTTTGCTAACAGGGTTGGCTAAGCTGACGTCAAGTTCAAGTCAGCATTTGTTTCGAAATGATGGTAGAGCTGAAGTGATACAAACAGTTGTAGCAATGCTGATTGGTCAAATGCGGTCCAATCGTTTCAAAATTAAGAGGTCTACCCCCAGTAGGAGGCAACGACTGTGATCACTACCCAATGGAGTGTGTCCAGACTGGTCTGGTTACACCAGGCTAGGAACCCACTCCCACTGTTGGAGGCCCACTGGCTGTTTAAGCTGACCTGTTGCCCAGGGTACGCCCATGTGAAGCCCATGTCCACACCCTGCTCCCCCATCGCAGTGCAGGTGACCTGCAGGTTCGCTCCCACAGCCACAGAGTCTGACGAGGCCTGGATCACTGGGGCAGGTGCTGCCATGGGGTCTGATGACAGCAGAGATATAACAGGCAGAAATAGTTCAATATAAGATAGGATTGTCCATCTTAGTTGAACTGAACATTGTCAATGTAAACGGAACACACCCTATATTGGTTTCATGCGCTACAACAAGGTAATATCTAAATTTTCTTGTGGAAATTGTTATTTACTGTACTACACATCTCAGTTTTTTGTCTAAAATTGCCCTTGTTTTGGTCCTTGTTTTTGGTTTGGAGCTAGTGAATTCTGTTTGGTTTAAAAACATAAACAATGAGCTGGGGAGGAAATATGCGGTCACAATAACACAACAGAGGAGCGTTACCTTTAAATTAACATTCTGGAGGAAGATTGTTGATATTGGAACAAAAACGTCAATGTCATAGGGTGCTCCGTCAGAATTCCCTCAACTCCCTCAAATTATAAACATTGCCAAGGCCGGGATAGTGTTTCGTGGTGTGGTCAGCACCACTTTGTTTATGTTCCCATTTACGGAGCCGTAGTAAGGAGACATTCGCTGATGAATATAACAAAAAGTGTATTCACTAACAATGGCTGACTCTACCTATAACTGATCCTTTTCAGGGGTTAATACAGTGCACCACACAAGGCGTATACTCACAGTTGACATAAATCAGCATGTACTTGGTGGAGCTCTGCCTGAGGTTGCCCAGGCTAGCAACACAGTACAGGGCTCCGGAGTGATGAGGCCGCGGCCGGTGAATGGTAAAGCCTTGTTTGACATTGAAGGATATCTCTCTTCCGTCCACCGGCACCGCCACTGGAGGAAACTCCCGGTGCAGAGTCACCTTGGCCGTGGGGGACGTCACCTGACAGGGAAGGACCGTGGGCCAGTTGGTGCGCAGCTGAATGACCTCGTAGTAGTCAGACGTCGGCACAAACAGCTCCTGTGGGTCTAGAGAGTCGATGTACTGATTTCGCCTTTATCGTAATACCCTTTTTTAATTTTTTAATTTTTTAATAATATTAGTATCTTTTTGGGGGGTGGGGAATTGAATAACAAGTGAAACTAAGTGGTGCCATCAATACATTTCCTATTCATTGTACCTGGGAAGAAGACGAAGACTTTGACGGCCTTGTCGTGCTCCTTTCTGCACTGGGTGTCTTCACAGTACATGGGGTAGCAGGTGTATTCCCCAGTGTCTGCTCCGGTGGAGTTGACCAGCCTCAGAGAGCTGTACCTCTCATGCTGGACAATTCTGTAGAACCAAAACAGCAGACCAGTTTGTGCCTGTTGTTTAAAGGTACACTCCTGGATGTGTGTGCAGAATTGTCCTTGTGATTGAAACCAGCAGATCTGTGCGCTTATTGGCTGGCACTCCTCCCTCCCCTTCCCAACTCCTCCCCCTCTGACGATGCACTTTACACGTTTTTGAAGATTGATGACATGATGACAAAATGCTGTAGTTATTCTAATAGAATAATGCATATGATCTGTTCATCTATTGACACATTGTAACAGCTACGTCGTCTCTTTGGTGTAGGACAGCCGGAGAGACTGCCCACATCCCCAGTGCCTCATGCCCTCACGTGCGATTAGGCAGATTGCCGTCAGCCGTGTGGGCGTGAGGGCATAAAGACCGGTGACTCCGGGGAGGG
>JAOEGT010023544.1:0-10379 GCA_025447795.1 Speoplatyrhinus poulsoni
ACTCACTTTTGTTGCCAGCGGTTTAGACATTAATGGCTGTGTGTTGTTATTTTGAGGGGACAGCAAATTTACACTGTACGCTGGGATTGTAAGTAGGGATTGTAAAATGTACAATCCCTACTTTACATTGCAGAAAAGTGCCATTTCTTCATTGTTGTCACATGAAAAGGTATATTGTAGTGAGTGGTTTACTGTTCGAATATTATTGTTGCGACTAGCTTGCATTAGAGGCTTCCAGAATTGGAATCATAAATATCAAACATGTTTGATATTTACCACTTGAAATCCTGTAGTCTGAAAGGTACAGCGATTGAAACACTGACAAAAAGAGGTGTTAGCTGATGTGTGGGTTCTCTGTTCGTTTTCCTCTGAAGTCACGTTTGACAACCAAGTTTCTGTGAGACCCCGTGTCCCCGGAGTCGCCCCTCTGAAATCGTCTGGGATAAACGCCAAGTGTGTGGTCCTGCATCTTAACTGAATTGTGTGCTTATTTAGGATTCAAATATACAGTACATATAATATATGTGGTACCCAGCATTTTAAAAAATAGGTTGAGATTTGAAAATCCTCTAGTGTGGGGCAAACTTTATCTAGCCCTGTGTTAGTACAGAGATTTCCCCTTTACTATATTTCACTATGATTTCTATTGTAGCATGCACTGTACTGGATTGCTGATCTTTGCTTTCCCTCTGTATTTCTTCCAGGGGGCATCCATTCTTCTCATGTTGAACTCCTCTCTGCCAGGTGGGCAGTTCAGGAAGGGGCTCATTGAATACCTGAACAAGTTCAGGGGATCAAACACAGTCTCTGATGACCTCTGGAACAGCCTTACCCAGGTTTGTGTACAGTGTTTCAGTGTTCGTCCATCGGTCCACACTGACCCTTTGTGTTTTCCACAGCTTATTCCTGTATTAATTTATCATATCTCGCTTCTTCTTTCTCACATACTGACATTGCACAGCAGGGTTTCACTACCGCTGCTAGTCTGTTTTCTGAGCTTCCTTCTGCACTCTTAGTCAGACATGTGGCTAAAGGACAGTCTCATGACATCTCACATATGGCTAGATGTATTGTCACCACACACACAACACTGTGTGCTGTCTCAGGAACTAGCATGCATATGAGTAATGTGAACATTGTGACTTGTGGTGATAGTGCTTGCATCAGAGTGAATACACATGGTAGATCTGCGTTGTGTATCTCAGCAGCCTCTCGCAGAGCTTGTTAGCATTAACACGTTTCTTATGATGCTACAGTACAAACCTTCAGCAACACATGCTTGGCTGGCTTTACGTTAAACAAACTCTTCAAAAATCACGATGTCCTTAGTCATCTATTAAGCCTAGCTTAAATGTCAGAGTTGATTTGCATTTCCATTACCAGTTTATTAACCGAGTCATATTGAGGTGTGCCTGAGATGGACCTGCTCTGGAGTGGGGCCAAAGTGCTGGGCCTGCTTCCAAGTTGGCTGCTGTGACTGTATGTGCTTCATCATCATTCCATTCATGCAGTACCAAGCGGAAAAAAAAAGTAACCATCAAGAGTAGGCTTTAAGTGGTTGACTACAATATAGTAGAATGGGGGGGGGTAGAAAAACATTTAGTCTAAGCCTAGACAAAGACTAAAAGAAAACCCAAAAGAAGATCTCTATTGGAAAACATGTCCTGAAAAGATCTGGTTTGGAACTAGGTTTACATGTCTGGGAAACTGAGCCTACAGATTGCGTTTTAGCGATTGCCTTTGCAGTTGAGCATGGTCATTATTCAGTCGTCTGTGGTGAATTTTGTTACAATAAAAATAAAATGTTACTACATAGCCTGAAAATCCATGATGACAAATCCCCACAAACAACTGTTGCACAGTGCAATATAGTAAAATATAGAGCTACAAAGCTACCTTCAAGCATCTAGCTAGCCCTGTTGTAATGGACATGCAAATGTTGATTGTGTCGAGTTATGCTCAGCCAGTACATGCAGTAGAAAAGGGCTACAGATTACTCCTGGTTAGTCCCAGCAATACCTGCCGTGTGCTTCTCTGTAGAAAAGCTCAGGTCATGTAGTGCTTTTTAAACATGTCCCACATTTAGGCAGAGGTCCCTCCTCATCACCAGGACGTGTCGGAGATGATGAGAACATGGACGCTACAGAGAGGTTTTCCACTGATCACCATCAGCCGCAAAGGAGGTCAGGTGACCTTCAGTCAAGAGGCTTTCCAACTCACGGCTGACAATTCTACACACGGCTCTAGGTGAGACGGCACGTACTGTATGCCCGAACTAGCCTAGTACACTTGACACCCATACTAATGTATACAGTCGCAACACGCTAAGCTAACAAGCTAAACTACTTGTGACTCAGAATGTGCACTCTCTCTAGCCTGTGGCACGTGCCTGTGACGTATGTCAATGACAGCTGTAGCTCGGACCCGTCATGTAAACAGACGTTTACTCTGAAGACCAAGTCAGGTAAACTACTGTTGACCTGCCACCCGACATCTCTGACATCCAGGGCTGAATTCTTACCTGGAATATCTGGTTCTTAGTGTGTGTGTGTGTGTGTGTGTGTGTGTGTGTGTGTGTGTGTGTGTGTGGTATGCTTAGCTCCTCTGAAGCTGGCAGACAGTGTGAAGTGGCTGAAGCTGAACTACCAACACACAGGCTTTTACGTGGTGGACTATGGAGAGGAAGGCTGGGCAGCTCTGGTAGAAGCCATGACCAACAATGTCACTGTGCTCACGCGCGAGGACCGCGCCTCACTCATACACGACATATTTGCTCTGTCCAGGTGTGTAGAAGCTATGGTTTTAACGCTCCAAATACGGTGCATGCTGTGTATTCCGTCTGCTCACCCCACTCACCTGCTCTCTCTACATGACGTCACCCACCTCGCTGACAGACTGGGCCGCACGTCCATCGTTCAGGTTCTTAACCTGTTGAGATACATAACTAATGAAACGGAGACCGCACCTCTAACCGAGGCCCTGTCACAACTCGGCACCATTTACCGGCTGCTCGACAAGAGGCGGGAACAGAATCTGGTGTCTCGCATGAGGGTACGCTCTCATCAACTGGATTATGCTGCATAGCAACATATTATTTTGGTGACATACAGTACATATATTAGTTTGTGTTTATATTGAGGGGGCAAATGGTTGTGTGTGTGTGTGGTCAAAAAGGCTGAGGAGAACCACTGACCTGACATACACATTGACGCACTTTGAAGTTAATGTTGTGTTTATGACAGGCGTACATAATGCAACAGTTTGGTGCGCTGATGGACAAGCAGACATGGGTGGAGGAAGAGAGCGTGTCCAAACAGGAGCTGCGCTCTGCCCTGCTGCAAACGGCCTGCAGTCTGGACCAGGAGAAATGCATTGAGAAAGCTAAAGTCTTGTTCAAGATGTACTCAAATGGGACAGCACAGTAAGCACCATACTCTTTCTTTTTTGTGTTTGGGAAGACAAGCGAGAACCCTGTTTCAAATAGCTGGTGTACAGTATCAAACATTGAACATAATATTGCTCTAGATAATAATCATGCCTGCAAACATGTTCAGTATAATTTTGCTAGAAAATACCTAGCATTACTTTGCCTTGCTTACTATGCAAACATTTATTCAGTTACCATAAACGTTAAAGTTTCACACAGACTTATTACCACGGACAAGTTATGTGCATTTGCACGTTCTATAGCCTATTACAGCCATATAAGAACAGCCTATATCTGGTGCAATACAACTGTAGGCGAGCTGCAAGCGATCCCACGAATGGCAATCAGTTGTCCACGGGTGTACAAGTTTGGCACGACACGCCCCAACCTTTCTGCCATTGTCCAGGATCGCTAGTTTTCACTTTTGTACAAATACAAATTATTTGGTGACACAAATACAAATAGTTGGCTCTCTGCACATCCCTTATGAATGTATGTGTGTATATATATATGTGTGTGTGCGCAGGCGTGCGAGCAGCATCCCAGCAACATGTTGTTTGTTTCCATGTGAAATATAGGCTGTACAGCCCTTTAAGGCTGTAATGTGATTAAGGGCTATTTAAATAGACCTGACTTGACATTTGTGTGTAGTTTTCCAGGCGACCTACAGAGGGTGGTGTTCTCTGTGGCTGCTCGCTCAGGGGAAGGTTGGTCCACCCTGCTGGAGATCTATGCACACACCACCAATGATGCAGAGAAGAGAAGGATTCTGCAGGCCCTCTCATCCACGCAGGATACGCGCCGTATAGTGTGGTGAGCGAGATGCAGAACAGATGGAACATTGGTTATTTAAGAAATAACACAGAGAGGGACTAAATATCAGCACTGCTGTGAATCAATCGTAGGTACGAGGCCGAAAATTAAGTGATTATCAGGCCAAAAATCCTGTAGTGTGGATTTTTGGCCTGATTTTGTGTCCGATTCTTCCCTCCCGACAATCCTGGGGGTGAGCCTGGTCAGAACCGATCATCTGCCCAAATGATCCTGTAGGGGTTTACAGACCGAATATTATCGTTGCCGACTTGCTCAGAGGCTCCCACAATTAGAATCCTGTAGTGTGAAAGGTACAGCGATTGGAACCTCAGCATTATTATAATAGCCAGTGAGCTGACTGGGAGTCACAATAACGTTGCCATAGATACTAGCAATCATGTAGGGGATGTAGCCTACTTTCCAGATCGTGCTGCAAAATGAAACAAGTCATGATATTTTCTGTTTTCTCAGCCACAAGTTGACTTCATCCAGAGTTTTGTTTCTCTGTGCATGATATGTAGCACTCTCAAGTGCAACTACGGCAAAAGCGATCTGTGCATTGACAGCATGATTGACAGTCCACCTCCCTGTTTGTTTTGCTCACGTTTGATACGTGAGTTTCTGTGAGATCCCATGTCCCTGGAATCACCACTCTGAAATGTTTTAGGAGCATTTCTTGGTGATTGGTATATGGCACATTGTGAATATATATTCGGAGCATGCACAACTTTTCATCGAATGTAAACGGAATGCTAGACTATTGAGTGCAGGTAAACATGCTCACTGTGTAATACGTACTATAATGTTAGTACAGTGATAACACCCAGTGTTTGGATGTGGTCTTGGTCTCTCCAGGATACTACAGGCAGGACTGGATGGGACGCTTGTCCAGACGCAGGAGTTGCCGCTGATCCTCAGAACTGTCAGCGAGGGCTTTGCTGGCCACTTGTTTGCCTGGGACTTTGTACAGGAGAACTGGGATCGTCTGATAGACAAGTACGTTTCAAGACTCCGGTCTGTGTCTAACCCTAACAGAACATTTACAAGTATTTCAAGTATGTGAAAGTAAAGATATGAGCGTAGCTGATGTTTGATTGCGTTATAGGGAGTATTTTTGGGTTTTAATCCAGTTCTGATTTACTTGTAGGTTTCCTGTTGGCTCCTTTGCCATTCAGAGCATTATCAAGTCCACCACCTCACAGTTCTCCACACGGACACACCTGGATCAAGTATGTATTTGTTGAATTGGTTTCTTTTTCCACGCACCTTGACATATCCGTTTATGCGTTACTGACTAATTAATGTGTTAGTGACTTATTGCCTTTCACTATTACTGTAGATCATGACGGGTACAGTATAACAGTGTCTCCCTTTTATCTGCTGTGCAGGTAGAGGGCTTCTTCAGCACTTTGAAGGAACGGGGCTCTCAGATGCGGACGGTGCAGGAGGCCATAGAGACCATCAGGTTGAACCACCGTTGGATGGACACCAACCTGCCCACGCTCCGAGTATGGCTCTAATACAGACGTTCTCTTGCACGTTGTCATGGCAGCAGCAGTGTTTTTGCACTATCGTAGGACCGTGTCCCCAACTCCATTGATCTGATATAAGAGTAGCACTCAAAAGCCAACGTTTGAGATAGTAATAATAATAGTAATATATCTGAGATTGGTCCAATGAAAAGCGGCTGCTAGCTCAGGGTGGCCCCGATTGTGCGTCTTGACGTGGTGCCGGCAGACACCAACCTAACACTCCTCACCCTTCATGCTGTCAACCAACCTCCTCACGTGCGACGCGACCTCATGCCCGGACAGACAGTCATGCACAACCACTGCGTTCCCTTCGCCCGGCCCGTGGAGGGGTATTTAGTAGAAGCCACCTCAGCAATAGGCGGAAGTTAGTGTGTATGTGTCACTCAACATGGGTGCATTGCAGGCTCTCTTCCATCTGGAATAAAGTGGTGACGGGACCGCAGCTAGAGGGCGCTGCTGAGATTATAATGGAAATGTGCCTAGAATGTTGCTATTAGAATTCACAGTCAAGCCTTCCGTTAGTTTCCCATATAGCAAGATGCACTCATTTATCCAGCTTTACTGTATTGTAGGAGTGGATTTGTTTAACAGGTTGAAATTCAATACCAAATACCAAATTCATACCAAGTGAATGTACCGATTAACCTTGCGACTGTGTGTACATAGGTTCAGTCGAACAACCAATGTGTCTTAGGGGAGATCCTTAAATGTATTTAGGAGCCAAAAGTTGTATTCACTCCTATTCATACACTACCATTCAAATGTTTGGGGCTATTTAGGAAATGTCCTTGTTTTTGAAATAAATTTTTTTTTCTTCTTTCTATTTTGAACCTGTAATCTCACCCACAAATGCTGATGCTCCAGATTCTCACTAGCCTAAAGCCCCGCCCACATTAGAAGATACTAGCAGCAATGTAGTGATGAGAGACCAGCATTAAGATGACTACAAATGGGAGCTGATACTGTTGACTAGCAGTCACTCCGAAACATTTCTGGGGGAAGATATACAGAACAAGAGACTGGTTGCCTCTTGACAACTTTCATCTTGCGACTAGCAAATGTTATTTGTCTGACACTGGAATATGGCACTTTGACTGCTTCTTTAATCAACAAAACAGAATTGCATATTTTTTTTCTAAATATCAACTTGGATTAGCTAGCACCAAGTGCCACTTGAACACATTAAAAATATTTAATGGACAAAAATGTAAATCTTTCCAAAGCAAGGACATTTTTAAGTGACCACAAACCTCTGAACAGTAGTGTAAGTCCAGACTTGCTTCAACTGAAGTACTTATATTTTCTTTCTTTTTTAATTGTTGTTGCTTTTCATTTTTGTTGTCAGATCAAATTATCAATACATTTGTAAATTGGTACTGTAAATATGCTAGGAGAGACTTCTGCTTGGGTTTTGATGTATTGTTTTAAGCATCTGCGGAGTTCTCACATCATTATATTATAGATAGACCTGCTCAAGAGTCATGAATACGTTATACTCTGGAATCTGCTAATTCATGTTCTGGAGAATGTTTGGTGTTTTAATAAGGGCTAATATGCATATTTAAGTTAAAAATTGTAGCATATAGAGATCACAAATAAATTATTTGGGAAAACAGCAATAGCATAGACTATTTAAATGTAAATCTAATTCAAACTTGGAAACAGTGGTGACATTAAATACTCAACAGTATTTCAGTTAACTTCAAATAGTTAAGTTAATTGGTTAAGTCAAACTTCTAGCTTTGTATTGGTGTCACAGTCCTGTACCAAAGGAAATCACTTTCCTACATACGGGATGTAATATTTGTGATGAGCCCATTATGTTTGACAGTGTCTGCTATATAAAGTTGACTGGGGTCTGTTATGTCTTGTGAAGTCAGTTGCAATCAATCAAGGTTTTTCTAGACATCCTTTCTGCTCATTGGCAGGTTTCAGGTAAAGTGTGAAGCGTGTACTGTAGCTGACTGACAAGTTTGTATTAGCAGTAACCCTACCATCTGCAAATCCATCCCAGTTGTGCTTGTTTCGCTGTTAAGTTTTTTGTTTTGCAGAAACTATTGAAATCACGTGGCTTCTTATGTTGAGAATGTATAATGTAAATAAAATGTTTGTGTTGAGTTTTAAGTTGTTTGTACAATTGATGTAGGTAGCATCTAATCACATAAATTGCTTCAGTACATTTGTCGTTAAGTGTGACACTGCTTTCTTCTATAATATAGTTTGGTGTGTGTGTGTGCACATAGGCAGCCGTAAACGGTGTCAGTGCTAGGAAGGGGGGACAGATTTTGGAATCCAGTCAGTCAGTGTCAGATTGACGAAAACTGTCCCCCATATCTAAAATTGTGTGAAATGTTTAAAACATGTGCAACACTTAGAAATAATTGGGTTATCATAACGGGATCTAGTATGTCCAAAGTAGCATTAGCATCACTTAATAAGATGAGACAAGAATGCCAGCATTTTGGCAATCTGTCCCCACTCATATAAATTAATTGCAAAATGTTTAACAACTCAATATGATTTTGTTAGCATAGATTGGCCCCTATCTATGTGTACAAAATTGCATGTGCATCAATTCATAACCAGCATTAGCAAGGAAGGACAGTTTTCGTCAATCTCACTGATGCAGAAATTTATGCACCGATATAAATTGAGTGTTAAACAATGTGCGAATCACTTAACACACGTAATTTGTCTAGCATATATTGACCCCTAGTATGTGTAGTAGCATTTGAATCAATTGATAAGGATGCCAGTATTAGAAAGGCCGGACAGTTTTCAGACAAAGGGGGGAGTTTTCGGCAATCTCACTGCTGCAGAAATATGTCCCCCACTATAAATTAAGTGCAACATGTTAAACAATGTGTGAAACACTTATAAAAAAATATAGCAATGCTAGCAAAATAATTTAGCTAGCATATCTTGACCCCTAGCATGTGTCCAAAGTAGCATTTGGATCAATTGATAAGAATGCCAGCACTAGGAAGGGGGGACAGTTTAAATTGCAATTGCCCTGGGCAAAAATTGCCCTGTTAGAAACTATAATACAGCTTACACAGGCTCTCAGGATTTCTGGCTGTTTCTGAGATGTTCCACCTAAGGTCTCTCTTTAGTGACTACACTTACGGTAATCTTTTTTTATTTATTATAATTTTATATTTTTTCACTCAACATGTAGGCCTAGCTGCTATAGGAAATGCATACTTTAATGATGTATAAACATTCAGGAGCCAGTCCATATCTTCTGGTGATATTGATAATAATAGGTTACAAGAGATGAAGGCTGACACATTTTCTTTTCTTTAAATGCTTACACACTAAAATGTAATATAACACATATTATGAAACATATAACACTTATGGAACAAAGCAGAAATGCAAAAGGTGAGTTTACCTCTCCCAGACAATGGACAAGACTGCCTATAACATTTAACTCTTTGTTTCACTTTCTTGTCTCCCCAGCAGTCCCAATAAGCATGGATGATTATTATTTTATTTTGTTTATATTTCCCAAATAGTTTTGATTTAAATGTATATTGTTTCAAAAATGTATATTCCTATGTTTAATACTATAGGAGAGCGGGGACGGATGAAAAGGGAGACGAATGAAACAGCGATTTTCTCAGAGCCCATACAAGTCTGATCTGTCAAACTCTGTCAGTATATGCAGCACGCAACCATGGTCGTTAATGCAAATTATCACGTGGATACGTAATACTTTTGCTGAGACCTAAAAGCAGTTTTAGGTCATGGAAAGTAAATTCACACAAATGGTAAATGTTTTTGAATGACACGTTTTTATTGTTCCATCCATCCATCTTCGTCAGCATCATGACCATAGGTGAGGGTAGGAACGAAAATGGCCAGGTAGATCGAGAGCTGTGCCTTACAGCTCAGCTCACACAACAGTGTGGTAAAGTGATTGTAATACCGCTCCCGCTGTTCCGATTCTCCGGCCAATCTCCTGCTCCAATGTCCCCTCACTCGTGAACAAGACCTTGAGATACTTGAACTCTTTCACTTGGGGTAAGAACTTATTCCCTACCCGGAGTAGGCACTCCATCGGTTTCCGGCTGAGAACCATGGCCTCAGATTTAGCGGTGCTAATCCTCATCACAACCGCTTCACAATTGGCTGCGACCCGATCCAGTGAGTGCTGGAGGTCACGGACTGATGATGCCATCAGGACCACCATCAGGAGACCAACTCCCACCTGAAACGAGTCCAACTTAATGCAGAGAATCCGTACACAGCTCCCGCTTTGGACATACAGGGATTGGATTTCCCTTAAAAGGGAACACCTCACCCGATACTCCCGCAGCACCTTCCACAGTATCTCCCGGGGACCGGTATTACGCCTTCTCCAGATCCACAAAACACATGTAGACCGGAAGGGCAAACTCCCAGGCCCCCTCCAGGATCCTCCAGGAGCAAGAGTAAAGAGCTGGTCCATTGTTCCACGACCAGGACGGAATCTGCATTGTTGTTCTTCAACCTGAGGTTCGACAATAGGCCAAACTCTCCTCTCAAGCACCTTGGAGTAGACTTTACCAGGGAGGCTGAGTAGTGTGATGCCCCTGTAGTTGGCACACACTCTCTGGTCCCCC
>JAOEGT010023565.1:0-10378 GCA_025447795.1 Speoplatyrhinus poulsoni
CCACACCAAGCGTTTCCACTTGATTGTACAGACCTACTGCATAGAGTGTATAGAGGCTTTCTGTCTTATTGAGTTGCTTTTTGTGTTGGCTGTTTCACATCTTGGTGCGCCAGTCAATCGTTTTAAACATCTACCTGTTGCAGACTTAGTTCATGTGATTGTGCCCTTATCTTTATAAGGGCACAATCACATGAACTATTTTAGAAAAATGTTTGTCTCCATGTTTCTCAATATTATTGTATCCAACCCTGTTTTTTTTTTTGTCTATTAGATGGAGTATGTCAAGAGATTGTATTGTATTAACCCTATAATTACTATGATGTGCTCTAAAGTTTTTGAATGAAGCACATTCTAAGCATTAAAATGTTTTGTTGTTTTTTTAATATATGAACAAATACAAATACAAAACATGCAGTTGCTTGAAAATTATATACCATCCATCTGATTAAACAAGAGCTGAACATGTCAAACGTACTTTGTTTTGTTGCTGTGCAACGTATTTCAAGTCCTCAGGTGTGAAACTATGATTAAAAAAAAGAGGGGTGTATTTCTCTTACTGTTAATTAAAATATATGTGTGTGTGTGCGTGCGTGTGCGTGTGTGTGCGTGTGTGTGTGTGCAGCAACCAAGGCTTCCTCTGAGGCTCGTAGCTCTCAGGTCTTCCAGCTGGGAGATGGAGAACACTTCACCATCTCCACCTGCAGCCAGTGGGTGCAAGGTAACACACACACGCACACACACACACGCACCAGAGTGACCATAAGGACTTATTATGATTCATCTTCTTCAGTGTTAAATCACAGCACCACTTATCAGTGAGGCAGGCCGCTCGCTGTGCTGCTGACTGCCTGATAACTACAGCAGTGTCGGCAGTGAGTCAGCCATCTTACTTTGAAATGCCGCTGTAATGAGACGGCTCGCCGTCGCACATTCCCCTCGCCGCGTTAGTGGAGAAGACAAACATGGCCGCGCGCGCGCGCACGCACGCACACGCACACGATAACACACACACACGCATGTGTCAAAACACACACACACACACTCTAGGCACTCACACACGCACATGTCAGAACTCAAACCAACACTCGTCCACTGGTTGCTGCTCTCAACCACTCAAAACCAATAGAGGCAGCAGATTAGCATCCTGCTGCCCAGACGAGGCTCCCTGCTGAGGCTGTGAAAGAACACAGTGGTGGATGGACAGGAGGACCAAACCCTGGACATGTGTGTGTCACACTAGTCATTATGTCATTACATCAATGCCTGTCTGTGTGTGTGTGTGTCTGTGCGTGTGCGTGTGTCTGTGCGTGTGCGTGTGTGCGCATGTGTGTGTGCGTGGGCATGTGTGTGTGTGTGCGTGCGCACCCTCAGAGGCTGAATGGACAGAGTGGTTCGACAGGGACGATGAGAGAGGGTCCGGAGATTGGGAGAAATTCGCAGACCTTCACAAGGCCTACCCTGAACGCCTGTGTAGCAGTCCCATCGAGATGCAGGTAACACACACACACACGCACGCACGCACGCACACAAACACAACCCCCCCCCACACACACACGCACACACACACACACAAAGAAACACATACAGTACACACACACACGCACGCGCACACACACTGTACAGGAGACACAAACGTGCACACAGGCTCACATAGTCACTGATAGAATATCCAGTTGCCAAGTTACACTGTGTTGAGCCACTGGTAACTAGGTAATTGGAACACAAGTACTGATATTATCTATTCAGAATCGTATGGGTTGGGCTGGAGTGAATTGGCACTTCAATATTTATGCGTATGCAGGCAATTTACTCATTTTGTGTGATGTGTTTTTTTATTTTTATTAAAAGAAAGTAAACTGCCTTGCGTAACTGAAAGCTTATTAAACTGTCAGAATTGTTAAGTCAACTCTTCAGAACGCCTTTTATCTATTTTACATATGAATGCCACCGTAGACCAGCCTTCAGAGAGAGGGATAAAGCGGTTGGATCATGCATACACACACGCACACGTACAAAACACGCATACGCACGCACGCGCACACACACACACATGCGTGTGCATACACATTCTCATGCACACAGTATCACACATACAAATGCACAAACATGCACGCTCAGAAACGCACACACGCACACACGCACACACAAACGCACACACACACACGCACACAAACGCACATGCAAACACGCAGAAACATGCATGCCCACATGCACACAATGCTATATATTCATTTGTATGGGATCTAGCGGGGCGCTTAGCGGCCAGCCAAGCTAACGCTAGTGCTGCCCAGACATGACGTACTGTAGCCACAGCCGAGTTTACCCTGGCACCGTGCTCAGGAGCTAGCAGCAGCCGCTAACCTTGCTAAAACATCCAGCATTGCTGGTCACCAGCATAAGGCATGTTTTGCATGCTGGAACCAGCATGGAATGGTGATTTGATGTACCCCGCCATCCCATGCTGTTTGGTGGTGTACCAGAATCCCATGCTGTTTGGTGGTGTGCTGGTATACCAGCTAGACCAGCACTACCTCAACACTAACCAGTATGAGCCAGTCTGGACCAGCATGTCCATATATACAGTATATATATCCGTTATAGTCTATATAAGCAAACATTTACTTTTTACAGAAATTGAAATATGTTGTAGAAGTAGCAATACACTACAAGTAATAATCAAAAAGAAAATGTTTTATTAGCTCAGCCACTCTCCCTTTCCACATCATGTCATTTGGGAGCAACAAAGTTATGAATACAATGTTCTAACAGTCATCCGACTGTTAGAACATTGTATTCATAACTTTGTTGCTCATATGACTTCTTGTCATGCAATAATACATTTGCGATTGTACGTATCTGGCTAAAACGTGCCTTATATGTTTATACTGCACAATGGAGTTGTAACGGGGAGCTATGCCGATGAGCGACACGCCCCCTCCCATTCATTCTCACCAGGCCGACGCCCCACACACACACACACAGACACACACACACACAGACACAGACACACACTGTAAAGCCGATTCAATAAACCAAGTGTCTTTGTGCCTGGGCTGTCTGTCCTGCAGTATGTAATATACACTGTCCTGTAAAGGCTATGTATATAAATATATATTTAATAAAGCCCTGGGCTGTCTGTCAGGCCGAGACCACGGACGGCACTCCGGCCAATCAGACGGGAGATGTCCTGCACAAGAGCGACCCGGCCTACGGCTTGGTGTGCCTCAACAAGGAGCAGCGGCGCGGCCTCTGTCACAACTACAGGGTCCGCTTCCTGTGCGGGAAACTGGGTGGGTTTCCTTGTGCGCGTGCATGTGCCAGTGTGTGTTAGCATGCACATGTGAGCATACGTGTGCATGCTAAAGAGACGCTAAGTGCTGTGATCTGTGTGTGTGTGTGTGTGTGTGTGTGTGTGTGTGTGTGTGTGTGTGTGTGTGTGTGCGCTCATCCTAATCTGTGTTTAATGCAGAGTGCAGTTTTTTCACCAACGTTTTATTTTTTAGGTTATTTCAGAGTTTACTCACGGTTGTATACATGCAGTTTTTATGTCCTGGTGACTGTTGAAGCTGCAGTTATGGCTCTCTGGCTATTCATTTAGATTGAAATATGTCTGTAGGCGTCGACAAGATGCCTGCTGACCGGCCAACTTTGCCAATAGGGACTTTGACCTTACCAAGATGGCTGCTGGGCAGCCAGCCTTGCCAATAGGGACTTTGAACTTGCCGACCTTACCAAGATGTCTGCAGAGCAGCCAGCCTTGCCCTTAGGGACCTTGGCCTTGGCAGATGACTGCCAAGTAGCCAGACTGTATGTGTTCACTCGTGCATGCGTGGGATGGTGCAGTTGTGACGGTGGCCAGTGGATATACAGTGTAAACCCACAGGCACTATAGCCGACAGAAGCTACTGTAGCCCCCATGCTAGTGTGCTCTAGCCTGGCTCTGCCCGACTATTTCTCTCAGCCAAGTTTCCACTGAGATTATAGACTGGAAACCCTGGTTGCAGGAAGCCACTCTGGATGGTGGACCAATCAGCGACCAGCGAGGGGTGGCTAAGTGCGATGCCGATGAAGTCAAGCGTTTGTTTCTAATGGTAGGTCCAACACTGGTGGTGGGGGAGGAGCCTGATGAAGCCATATGAACAGTTAGAGTCAGCTATTGCAATCTAAATGTAAGCTAATGCATTTGTCAAATTCACCAAATATCTCCTCGCATTTCGCTACCTTACCGTTCTCTGTGCTTGTTGACAAAAGAATCCGATACGTCTAAAGCCTTGGCTCCGTTATTAGGAGCCTAAACAAAGTGGCGGACACCGCTCACAACAACAACAACACCGCAGTGCTGCGCTTTGCTTCACAATCCGTTTCAATGTGTGGCGCTGCTCCGCGGAGGGATATTGTTTTGAATGAATGACCCAGCCTCTAATCCAGTTAAATAGATTGGGCAAAGGCTGCTCAGTTTCCAAATCAACCCGAGGCGGCCTACGCCCATTAGGAGGCAACGGTTGCTAACAACCCCCAGTGGGGCGTGTCCAGACCCGGCTCACCAAGTGCATTGTGGGTCTGGTTACACCAGGCTTGGCGTGCCCGCCTCCCATGCCAGAGGTTGCGAGTCTGGCTTGTGCGTGACGGTTGCTGTCCACACAGGCCCGGTTACACAAGCATGCTGCACACACACACACACACACGCGCACACACACGGTCATACTTCATAATCGACCCGTGCGTGCAGACTGCTACATGAGGGTTTGGAACGTTCTCGGAAAAGCCTGCTGTCTCTCCCCGTCCAGACATGCCTGCGTGTGGGGAGGAGAGCGAGGGGGAGAGATCTGGGAGGGGAGGAGGACGGGGGAGGGGGAGAGGGCGTTTGCTTGCCGGGGACTGGGCGGCTTTGTGCGTGGAGTTTCCTTCGTGCCTGGGCAGCGGTGAACCCTCACAGCACACAACACGCTCGCACGCATGCACTGTTGTAGGCACGCACACACACACGCACACGTGCACTCACAGTCATGCTCATAGCCACGCAGGCACGCACACACACACGCACACGTACAAGCACACACGCACACACACGCACACACACGCACACGTGCGCTCGCAGTCATGCTCATAGCCACGCAGGCACGCACACACACACACACACGTACAAGCACACACGCACACGTGCGCTCGCAGTCATGTTCATAGCCACGCAGGCACACACACACGCGCGCGGACACATGCACTCTCACATGCACGCCCAAACGCACACAGGCAACTCACACACGTATGCTCACACACACACACACGCATGCTCACACACACACATGCATGCCCACACGCACGCAGGCAGCTCACACACACACATAGGCAAGCGGGCACACTTGGGTGCCAGGCGTGTCTCAGGGTCGCCGGTAGCAACAGGCGTAATGGGGGCAGAGTGTGTGAGATGCTGGCGATGAATGCAGACAGCGGTGTCCAAACACAAACACACACACACGTCACACTGCGGTTTAAATTGACGCCCTGGAATTCCTCCAGTTAACCCTATGTTCTACTTGGCTGTCATGTGGACTGATAAATAAGGTTCACTGAGCTGTGCTTCTCCATCCCTCCACAAGATGCACTGGTGTCTCAAACGTTCTCCTCTCACAGACCCCTTCTGTAGCTTAACAACGTGCCACTTTACATGAAACACACCAGGTAGAATAGAAACATGTAACAAATAACTACAACAGCTATGAAATAAATATATAGTTATATAGTATATATATACTGTATATACTGAACAAGATTATAAACGCACTTTTGTTTTTGGAGATGTGTTGCACTGCGTGAGGCAAATGGTTCGGTTCACTGTTAATAAGAGGTGAGTTCATCAGAAGAGCAGGCTAAAGAAAGGTTAACAGTAATAAAGCAAATAGGCCCTAATGTACAGGCTATTTAAAGGAGAAATATGTCGTTGGCAAGCCATTTCCTTGGCAGTTCTTGCACAATGCACACAGTGAACAATGGCACATATTTCAAAAAGCCCTAAAAAATATTGAATTAAATATATTTCCTGGATATGAAAGCTAAACTCTAGAAGACCTAAATTGCACCACTAGTCATTCTGCATACATGTTCAACTAGCACAATAACAGGCATTCGTGCCACAGCTTCTGTTGGGTCCGCCATCTTTAATGTGCAGATGAATATCTTTGCAATATTATGGTTATTGGTAGAGTGAAGTTAGGGGAATTCTGACAAGCAAATGACAAACATGGAGTACATTAGGAAGGCGAAGCCATGCCATATTTTGGAGGACTGAAACGAAAAGCCAAATACAATAAGAAGAGATTTCTTTGGCCCCCTGGTCACATTCCCTGACCCCAAGGGCCCCAAAATGGATAATCACAGAGTTGCTTGTCCTGTCTTTCATTTAGCTAGCTTTCATTTATCGCCAAAACCAATTAAAATGTAATCCATTTAGCAAAATTACAGATAATACCGCAGCAGTCTATCTCGATAAAACATTCCATCATTAATGTGGCGGAGTGATATGCGGAGAAAATAGTCCCAGCGAAGATGTAAAACATTTAGCGATTGTCATGTAGAAAAGATGGCGTAATGTCTCCATCCTGCCACAATAGACTTAGCAAGCACATGTGAGCATACGTGTGCATGCTAAAGAGCCGCTAAGTGCTGTGATCTGTGTGTGTGTGTGTGTGTGCGCGTGCACATGAGATAAATGGTTCAGATACAACCCAGTATGTGGTGAGACATGATTAATCTGCAGCAAGCTCTCCACAAGCCAGTTGTGCATGCTGTGTAATTTCACACACAGATGGCTATCTGTCTTAGAAGGGCTTAAGGTTCCCCCTAGTCAAACCTTTCGGTGTGCGCTGCTTGCTAATCAACCAGCTAGCTAGAGGATAAGTGTGGTGTGAAACTCTATAATATACTTATGATCGCCCTGCAGATAAAACATGTCGTTAGGCATTTAATAATGTTTTGTGTCATTAAATATGCTAACACATCTCTTTCCTAATCTAAGTGTGTGTGTAGGGGAGTTATTGTAAAACATTTACTGCACGTGAAGAAGTTTTATCTGCAGATAGCTTGGAGAGAGAGAGGGCAGTAATAATGGAATAAGTCATTTGCAGTAAAAGATATAGACACCGTAGCTTTGAACAGTAAAACACTAATCGATAGTGGCAGCCAGTAGACTGTCTGTCTGTAGTCTATAGCAGTCTCCTACTTTATATTATACTTGATGTGCGACCGTGACAGCAATTGAGACGCACTCAGAAGCATCTCTTTCTTGTTCTCTGACTCATGCTGTCAGCTTAAATGTTAGTCTATCTGCTCTCTACAGCAACAGAATGAGAACGCCTGTGAGACTTCTCATGTGGATGGAACCAGCGTTGCAAAACGTCTGTTGTTTGTGGCTGGCATTCTTTCCTCTTCAGCCACGTATGCAGTAGCTGTGTTTACATTTAAGACAGTTAGCAGACACCCTTGTGCGCTTCAAGCACATCGGTGAGAAGAGGCAGATGTTTGTGGTGGCGGGTGCGGGAACACATTGGAAGGGTGCACCTATAAGATTTAAGGGCTTTTCACACGGGAAGCGGGACACGCTAGTGTCATTGAGAAGCGGGCGGGCTAGGAGGCCGAGGCGGGCGGGTTGGGAGTTGGAATGGCGGGCACAGTCCTGAAAACTTTGCCGCTTGTGTGCACGAATCGAGAACACGCCCGCCCGCCTCCTTAACTTTTGAGGTGGCGGCGCGGCGAGACACACATTCGCCTTGTTGACTTGTAGGAATGTAAGCTAGCAAGTAGCATACAGCTAAGCTTTTACCGTACACAATACAGAAAATGCGCGAAATACACTGACTATTGAACATAGCCTACAGTTGGTATTAAAGCGATATATGAAAATGCACCAATTACATGCTATATCATATATTCACCACATATTTTGTCTTAATTCATTTAAAATAGGCTTTATAAATATATCTTTTGGTCCATATACGTGGTTTGTTAACTGTTCTCTTCTCATGGTTACCTCTTCCGTGTGTCTGGGCAGTAGATTTGTCCTCCACATGAGAGGCACGCGAGAGGGAGGCTGGGAGAGTGCGGGACGGAGAGCGGGATGCGCACATACCGATGTTCTGTACAAGCACATGCCTTGAAGCACTACCTGGCTCCTGTCAGCGCTGGGTGTCCTCTAATGGACCAATCCCAGACCAACGTTGTAGATATGCTGTGGATATGAATTGCCTAATCGAATGGCCGCCTAGCCCTACTCGAATCGTAGAGAACTACAAACCCTAATGAAAATTTCAGCATGTTTTATTAGTTAATGTTTAGTTATGAAATAATACTATGTTTAAAAGCAATTAAAGTCGTTTCATGACGACCTTGACTTTGAAAAGTATTGAAATAGAATATAGTACCCAAAGGTTTTTCAGTTGTATTTTATTGTGTTAGAGGGCTATATAAAGGCTTGACTTGGCACACACCGACTGCCAAAAACACCAAGCCAAACTCTGCTGCTGCTACGATACTTTAACACCTCCTAGTCCAGGAAGATAAACTCACCTGGCACTGAAAGCCTGTGTGAATCTCTGAGATATACCTCAGCCTCACCCAGCTTGGCAGCGGCAGAGCTGCTCAGCGAGCGAGCAAGCGGCGTTTGCTAATCCCGAGCTGAGTCACGTGGACCCACGCTGCTGAGAACAGGGTTCAACGGCGTCTCAACGAACGTGAGGAGCGTGTGAGAACAGACTGATGTCCAAATCCCACCTGGAGCCACTCTGTGCTACGGGTGAACAGACACCATGGTGCACACTGGGGGGGGAGAGAGAGAGAGAGAGAGAGAGAGGGAGATGGAGAGAGAGAGAGTGTATGTCTTGGCAGACATGAGAACACATGCTGCAGAATAAGGCTGTAAGTTAAACATCTCCCCGGCTGTAGCTGCCATCGTTAACGCAGTGGAGAGTTTGGTTGGTTGGTGTGTCTGACCTCTGACCTCTGACCTCTGACCCTGGTCCGGTCTAGTGCGCGTCCTGCATCGGAGCGATTGGCAACAGAGAGGGTTCCACGGATGACACTTTTGCATCTGATTATTATTATTTATTTTTTTATTATTATTTCTCTCTGGGGGCGCTAATGTGTATTTTGAGTATATAACATACGACCCAGGACAACATATTGTTGTGAGGTAAATGGACTTTGTTCCAGTCCATGCATGGTAAATGTAGACATCAGCCTCCACAGCTGGTTGGTGACACGCCCACTTAAGAGACCAGAAGCATTGCAGCGCTCCCTCTTGTAATTATTCCAGTGTATTCGCCTGCAGTGTGTGTGTGTGTGTGTGACCTCTGACCTCTGCCCTGGTCTGGTGCGCCCCCTGCAGTGCGGCCCCAGGCCTCCGTCTCCATCCACACGCAGTCCAACAGCAGCCTGCTGGAGCTGGCGGACCCCCCACTGGGCTGGGGGCCCGGGGACCGTCTGGTGGTGGCCAGCACAGACTACTCCATGCACCAGGCCGAGGAGTTCACTCTGCTGGCCTGCCCCGCCTGCACGGCCCACCAGGTCAAAGTTCAAGGTGGGTGAGCCCTTCCCTCCCCCTGTCCTCCCCTCACCCTTCCTCCCCCCCACAATAGGTCAAAGTTCAATGTGGGTGAGACCTCCGTCTCCCCCCTCGCCTCTTTTGTCGCTCGGCCTCATGCGTGTGTGCGTGAACTCTGTCCGGATGGGGTGAGGGGCGGGGTGAGGGGCGGGGTGAGGGGCGGGGTGGGGGGCGGGGTGAGGGGCGGGGTGAGGGGCGGAGGCAAGAGGAGGCTTGGGGAGAATGGATGGAGGTGAGTTGTTCTTCGCTCTGGTTTGCCGCCCCAGGTTCCTTCTCTGCAGTGCAGCGTGACCGACCCGGTGCAACCAATGAGCAGCCCGTCCTTCAGTCCAAGCGGGGCCCACTGTTTGGGCTGTGCTTGGTTTGTGCATCGAGCAGCGCGTGTGCTTGTTGGGTGCTGGTAAAGGTATGGAGCAGAGGAATGAAGCTCGTGGGGTTGGTAGGAGGGAGAGAAGAGAAGTTTACAAATGTAGAGAGAACATGCAGTACTACAGCGAGCGAGAGAGAGAGAGAGATAGAAAGAGATAGGGAGAGAGAGAGAGAACACATTTGGATGACCAGAGAGACACGGAATAGAAACAGAAAATCGTCACGTTCACAAAGAGCCAGGGGTCACCTTGAGGAAAGAGCTGCAGGATTGCTTCTGTATGCTTCCTCACTACCACAGAAACATCAAGTGCCTTCCCTGTTGTTCTTCTTACAGAGCCAGAGGTCAACGGAGAACGGGGCTACAAAGTTATGCCCCAGTATCTGGAGTGTATATATATATATATATATATATATGTG
>JAOEGT010023587.1:0-12237 GCA_025447795.1 Speoplatyrhinus poulsoni
ATCAACATGGCCTGTAAACAGCCAGAGTCGTTTATAGTTTCCCAACGAATTCCTCATTGTAAGTTTATTGTCCGACTTGGTCATTGAGTTACATAGTTGGTCATCGTGCATGTCAATCAAAATACTGACGCAGTTAGCCAGCGCTGTGTCCCAGCCTTTACTCAAGTAAAGGCTGGCTCTGCGAGACTATTGCAGGATGGGGCCTGGAAGCTGGCCTGTGTGTGCGTGCGTGTTTGCTCCTTCTGCCCTCATTTCTTATTTGTTGGTTAGCAGATAATCAGCTCCAGAAGCGCACAGTTGAACCAAAGCATTTGGAGATAATTGCTGCTCTAATCTGGCTCTGTTTGGAGCCATAATTACATCCCTCAACTTCTCTCTGTTAACCCTTTGCAATACAACATGCATGTGAATCTCCCCGTTACCAATATATAATCTCTATTTGACATATTATAGACTGTCACTCTTTTGTAATCAAATTTTTTCCCATAGCTACAGTTTTAAAGGTATAGTCGGCTATTGCAAGCTAATTCTGAGATACAAATTCACAAAAAATCTCCTCGCATTTCGCTATCTTACTCTTCCGGTAAATAATCTGGTACTTCCACACAGCCTTGGCTCTGTAAATAGGAACATAAACAACAAAGCCACTTGGATTTGCAATGTGTTTCAATGTGGGGCGGAGCTTCTGAGATCATTTGTTTAGATTTCAGATCTAAATTGGCAAAGTGTTCTCCAGAATTAATGACCCTGCCTTTTTAAGACAGTTTTTCATTGTGCGATTCTACTCAGGCCATCATTGTGAAACCAGTCTTGTTTTGATTCATGCACAGTACACGACTGTGGATATACATCTAGCCCTACATTCCTGACATGTACTTTCTGGAGACGTGAAGTTTTAAGACAGTGTGGCAGGACAGCTGCTACGATTGTTTTAATTTTATTTTAGTTTTTTCTTGTTCAAGCGACAAGACAAGCAATGTGGTGCATGTCTCTTATGGTTACCCTAGGCAGCCATCTGTCCATCAGCGGCCCCGAGGGTGCATTCAGTCTCCGCCCCCTCTGTGATGTCACGCACCTCTACCTGTTGGCGGCGGGCACGGGGTTCACGCCCATGGCACGACTGATCCGATGCGCCATGCAGGAGCTGGCCTCCATAAGGTGACCGATCCCAAGCCCCGCCCCTTTTCGCCCTGTCGTCCAATAACAGTTGAGCAAGTTTGGAATCCGACAGAAACTTTAGTTTTCTGTTTTTCCCATTACTATGCTGTTTTGTCCAACCTAGTTACAGTAACTAAGGGGGGCAGGGCTTGGGATCTGCCAACACTATAATTGTACTGTAAAGCAGGGTTATTCAATTACAAATTCAGGTGGGCCAGATTTTAACAAGAGAAACTGCAGGCGGTCCACGTATTTTCATGTGCACGTCACTTAGACTGATTTCATCACGTTGATTATTAGGTCTGGACTACTACATTACATTTACTAACAGGCTATGTCACGATTTCTTGGCTGTAGAGCAGTTAATAATAACTCATTTACAGTGATATATTGACTTGATTTGTATAGTGGTTATACAGTATGTAGAACTGATGTATAGGGGTCAAGGGTGCAATCCCCTCGTAAGCCACACGGGGGCAGTTGGTGGGCCGCCAATTAAAGAGGTCTGCTGTAAAGTAAAAGTATCTGTCTGCATGCTACAGAGACTGTGAAATACGTTAGAATAGTTGGACCAATACTACTTACAGTAGTTACTGAAACATTACATTGAATGGCATCTTCTCGTTTTCTTCTTTGAAGCAACTGTTTTCTAGCTTCAGTTTGACTTCACCGTGAGAATCAGCCTGGAAAGCCAATAAATCCGTGCGACTGAATACGAGTAGCAGTTGATCTGACTGATCAGCGTCGTACTGACGGATACTGTTGCTACGGTAACGGTAATGGTTTAGGCAGAGAGAATATTATAATAATGAACGGGCGGCACTTCCACATTCCATTTTTGGAAGGAAAGGGGTGACCTTTTACCCTTTATGCACACCAGAACGACCCAGCGCTCCATGCAAGTCGAGTCCCCGAGTTTCATTGTTTTTCTCTGGGGGCGATAATGAATATTTTGAGAATAACATTAATTCCAAAGTATCTACGATCAATCTGATCCATCAATCCGTGCATGGTAGATTTAGTTTTCTGGGTGCTGCTTACGTCAGCCTCCACAGTAGAAATGCTGTTGGTGACACTTAACCTCTTCATCCCAAGCCTCTTAATTTGACTGTTGTGTGTGTTCTGCTTAGAACAACCAGGCTGCTCTTCTTTAACCGGCAAGAGAGAGACATTCTGTGGCGAGCTGAACTGGATCAACTGACGGCTCAAGATGAAAGGTGTGTGTGTGTGTGTGTTACCTTTACCTGCATTACATGGTGCCCTTCATAGTGTGTGTACACATGGGATGCTCCAAAATATTATGTCTCTGTCCTGTGTGTTGACGTCTTGTCCAATATGGCTGCTGACGTCTGTCCAACATATCTGCTGACATCTGTCCAATATGGCTGCTGACATCTGTCCAACATATCTGCTGATGTCTGTCCAATATGGCTGCTGACATCTGTCCAATAAGGCTGCTGACGTCTGTCCAACATATCTGCTGACGTCTTGTCCAATATGGCTGCAGGTTCCAGGTGGAGTACGTCCTGGCCGAGCCGTGCGATGGCTGGACAGGCGGGAGGGGGCGGGTGGAGGAGTCCATGCTGAAGGATTTTCTCCAGAGGCCGGAAGGCTCCAAATGCTTTGTGTGTGTGTGTGGCCCGACTGCCTTCACAGAGCTAACAGAGCGGTAAGATGTTGTAGTGGTTTAGGCCCTAACTACAATAGTGGTTTAGACCCTAACTACAATAGTGGTTTAGGCCCTAACTACAATAGTGGTTTAGATCCCAACTACACTAATGGTTTAGGCCCTAACTACAATAGTGGTTTAGGAGCTATGAACAACTTATTTTTTGCTGCAGAGGTAAACTGGTGATACAAATCTATCATCTTCGCCACTATGGTAACCAGATGTGTGGGCCCCGGTTATCTGACGGTTGTTCAGAATCAAGGTGGTAGCGAGCAGCTTTTTACACAAGAGATGTTTCAGCTCATGTGAATCATACCTGGTTCAATGCCACCGGTGACTCAGCATTTAATAATGCATACTTTTCAGTTATTAGAGTTCATTGATTCGGGTGTGTGCGCACGCACGCACGTGTGTTTTTGTGTGCGCTTTTGTGTCTGTGTGTGTGTGCACGTGTCTGTGTGTGTGCGCGCGTGCGTGTGTGTGGGCGCATGCACTCACTCGTTTTTGTGTGTGTGAGCATGCCTGCTTGCGTGCGTGTGCGTGCTTGCATGTGTGTGTGCTTGGGTGTATGCGTGTGTCTGTGGGCGCGCATCTGTGTGTGTGTGTGTGCGTGCGTGCGTGCATGTGTTCAGTGTTTAATCTTGGCTTTACACTGCAGGTTGGTGAGAGAGGATGGATTCAACCAGGAGGAGATCCACACCTTCCAGGGATGATCCCACCGTGCGTGCGTTGGATGTGATCAGCAGCCTTCCCTCACACCAACGGTGCATGGAGCTGGGACCCACAGTAGTCCCACGAGATGAGCCTCGAGCAGCTGTCCCGGACTAATACTATGACGCTTGTATTCAATCAAACGTGGCACTCTAATGACATGTGGAGCCATGGGTCTCTGAACTGCGCTCGGGAAGAACAGTCACAGACTTAGCCTAATGAAATGTTTATGGCTACAATGGACCTTGGAGCTCTGAGTATCCTTCATGTTGCTTCACCAGGGACATAATTCCTGTTAAATCAGGCTCAGAGGCACAATGTCAAGCTATGAAATCTCAGGTAACCAATTCCGCTGTCTCAGTGAGCCACCCCTGATATTATCATGTTATATTTTGTACCTCCATCATTACTTTAACATCGGCAGGACACATTACAGACATACAGTTATTTAATGCAAAGACTCGTACATGCGTTTACTCAAGTGTCATAATGTAGGCCTACTACATTATAATATTGCAAATATTCTCATTTGGATGCATTTGTTTGAGAGGAATTTTTAGTATTGGCTGTCAGTAGGAATATTTCCTTTTCACCACTAAAAGCATTGCTTATACTTTGATACTTCGTCATCCCAGGAATTAAGCACTTTGTGTGGATGCTATTATTTAAAACAAATAATTTCACATTTTCCATAAAATATGATTTTCTAGAATAATTAGCCTACAATATGTGCTGTGCATTATTAATGGCATTGCCTAAATGATTAACTTAAATTGTTTTTGTTCTTTACTGTGAGATGCAAGCGTTTGGAGCGAAACTAAATATGAATTTTGATCGTTGTAGTCGGAGGGTGTCTGGAGGTGCTCATCATGTTCTCTTAAATACTGCTCCATGAATCAGCTTTTAAAAGGTATATAGCCTACATATTTATTTCTAAGAAATGTATTATTTTTTCTCCACTTTAACATATGTAATTGATCTTTTCACTGCCTACAATACATGCACCGGATTGAAAAACACAATGCAATATTTTGTTTCTCAACATTCTGCTGCTATTTTCCTGAAAGGATGGAGACTTAACAATACACAATCTCATCATGTATTACATTTTGTGTTAATTCAGTGAGCCCATCTAAAAGCGTGGTCATTTGCCCAAATAACAAACCCTGGATAACTAAAGGTCTTTAAGATGTCATTAATAATAAGAAAGATATCTAATCTAGTAATTTTGTCTGCAGAAAAAAGCTGCTTCCGGCAAAGTAAGGATAAGGAAGGCAAAAATGCAGTACAGGAAGAAAATCGAAGATCATTATTAAAGCAGTGTTACCTCAGAGCAGACAGGCAAGATATTAAATGAATGGCATCCAGTAATCCGTATTCTTGTGATACTAGGCAACCAACAGGTGTGGACGACAACGATCTGTCAAATGCTAATAACTTTTTTTTCTTCTTTTTTTTTTCACGGTTTGAAAAGGTCTGACTTTTCAGGGAATGTCTCCATTTTGAGGAGGTGTCTTAATCCACTGAATGATATAATATCACAAGAAAATAACACCAAGTTATCCAGGAGGGTGATTGAATGTTGAAATGGCTGCTAGCCCTGATAATATCTGTGGCACACACTGCGTAACACCGCTAACCAGTTTGGTCTTCACTTAATGTTTTCAGATGTGTATTGAGGTACCAAAATATTCCTTTAATTCCATTCCATTAAATTCCTAAAAAATCTGAACTAACTGACTTCAGATCTGCTCACGTAAATCCCTATTGATAACTTTTAAGAGGTTTATAAAAGAGGAGGTTGCATTCTGAATTGATGGCAGCTTGCATCCACTGCAGTTTGCTTATATCTGGTAAAGGGGGAGATGAGGGGTAGGTGCATTTTGGTAAGGACCTTAAGACTAAGACTATAAGACTATATTTGCTTACTTTTTTCCCGCTTTTGAATAATATGCAGCCCCAAATTTTGACATGGCCCATAGTATCATCTGGCTTACTGATTTACCACAGGGCTGCGAAAAGAGAGGTGTTCCAACAGCACTTCCGCATCCGACCTTTGGAAGGGTGGGGCTGATTTATGCAGACCAGAACGATGCAGCGTTCCAAGTCAATGAGGAGGTCCTTGGGTTTCACCATGCTATTGCCCATTTTTTATCTCTGGGGGTGTTAATGAACATGTTGAGTGTATAACATTACTTCCCAAGTACCTATGATCAATCTGAGACCACAACCATATTTCTGCAGTGAACTGTTTGGAGGTAAATTTACTTTGTGTCAGGCCATGCATGGTAGATGGATGCTCTCTGGTCCTCTGCAGCAAAATGCTGTTGGCGACACGCCCACGTAAGATGACCAGAAGCATTCCCTCTTTGCTTCCATGCATTTGTGACGGAGATCATCCGTTCCCCTCGGGAAATCGAACACCTAGCTATCTCCCACGCAGAGAGCAGACGCTCCTACAAGGCAGGCCAAAAACCCATGGGCCCTGGCCTGCCAGAGCGTCCTATGAGGTGTCAGAGAGTGAGGATTAATTTACTGCACAGCTACCTGCTGGCCACCGTTACACATTGAAAAGCATTACAATGCTCCATCTATAAATATAAAATCTGTCTGCATACTGACCCCGTCCCCATGATTTTATATCACACCAGCTGCAGGACATCCAGCAACATGGTATCTTTCTGGTCAAGTTGAGTGAGAAAGGTGACAATGAGAACAATAGAAATGTCATTGTTGTGCTATACTTTTTTATAACTGGCTACAGGACAGACAGCTGTGAATGAAGGCAGAGAATTTGAAAGTTAAGCAAATGTATTGCACATGCTCTCGCTATTCTGGAGATGTTTTTCGGTCCAGGACCAAGATCTGCCACTGACATTGGTCTAACTCTCAGACAGAGCCTCTCTGCAAGACAAACACACCTTTCTATTTTAATGCAGGCCTACACTTACTTTAGTAGGCTAATTTACTAAAATAAAATTATACTTGTCACAGCACTATTAGATTAAAATTTGCCTTTTCTGGTAAAATGTGCCTTTTCTGGTACCTTTATAAGTAAATACATTTACCTTAAAAAAGTCTAATCTAGGACAATACATAAATCTACATTATAGTCTACAAATACAAACAATGTGCTATTTACATTGTATTTATTTTTGCCTATTGGTCGCTGCCTGCTACATTATTCCATATTGGGAGAGCCACGCACGCTTGGGGATGGTGTAGTGCGCATGTATATAGCCTAGGTCTAGTTCGAATATTATTGTCATAATTAAATATCCATAAAGATATTCCCATATGATATTCCTTTACATTAAGCGGTATTTTTTTTTTTTTTTTTTTTACAAAATAGTCGCATATGGAAGAGAATTTTTGTTTTCATCCTAAATTTAAATAATTTGAAATAATTGGATTCGCTGCCATAACCTATAATTTTCACTGTGCCTAATTGACCCCGAATGGATGGATATAATTCCAGTAGGCTATGCAGCATGATTGCGATTTCACCATGTGGAGAGCGAGAGACGAGAGAGCTCTGCCCTGGTGTATTTTGGTGTATTGACTGACAGAAGGTAGCCTATTCCACAATCACCTGAGACATCGCTTTCTTAAGCTTTATCAGACTTCCAGACAAATAAATCGGACTTCAATGTCGGGATCTAAACAGAACGAAACCGGGTTGTCTCCTCAGTCAGACTATGAGTGGAGATACGAATATTATTACGACGAAGAGCCCGTTTCGTTTGAGGGACTGAGAGCTTATAGATGTAAGTATGTTCATTTATAACAGTAACAAGTTAGGAATACTTCTCTAGGCTTTTTGTACCACTTACGTTTTGTTTTTAATTAGCCTGAAGTCTAATGCATTAGGCGGCTATTTTATAATATTATCGTTTATAATGGTGCTGGTTTTAGATTTAGCCTAACCTAGGAAAAGGGCTGCCTATAATAAAAGGGTGGGTGCTCCAAACGTTTTGTTCTCTCTCTCTCTCAATGGTCGGGTTTAATTTTCAGCGACAAAACTCAGTTGACACACTGCTATCTCTCTCTCTCTCTCTCTCTCTCTCTCTCTCTCTCTCTCTCTCTCTCACTCTCTCTCTCTCACTCTCACACACACACACCTTAAGAAATGCCTCTCTTAAACTTCACATTCTCCTGTAGACTCCATCGTGGTGGGGTTCTGGGTCGGCCTGGCAGTCTTTGTCATCTTCATGTTCTTCGTCCTGACTCTCCTGACCAAGACAGGAGCTCCTCAGCCTGAGTGAGTTTGGCCCTTCACTATAACTTGATTAAATCCTAACACTGGACAATATAATTGTCTTTAACATGAGGTAGGACCATAGGGGTTAGGCTATAGACCTATAGGTGCACCCACGCACACACACATCACTTATTTGTGCTTTTATTTATAATAAATCAGTGAATCAGACACATCTTTCACATTGTGTCTAGTGTGTAGGTGTGATGTTCCTGTGGTTAGGATCAATACATTGATTGTGATTTATTTTATGGAGATATGAATGTAGTAGTATTATTAGCCTATTGTCTCTACTCTATCCATAGCTGCAGCAGGATGCTATATGAACCAATATTATCTTTGTGTGTTCAACATTAAGATAACCTAAAGACCTGAGGTTTTGACATCCCCCTCGTTTAGGAATCAAGTCAATCTGTGAAGAAATTGTCCAGAGAGCAAATCACATGCGTTCAATTTGAGGGATGGCGCTGTAATTCATAAGCAGACTACTTAATTTTTTAGATAGATGACAAATGCCAATTCTGCATATGCATGTTTAAACTCTGTGTAGAATTACCTTGCCCAAAATGCAAAGATATATAATAGGTATTGTAAAAGATTGTGATTTTTGAAGCAAATACTTTTTTTTCTTAAAATTCAGTGAATTACTCCACAGTTACTTTAGCTGTGATGCTGAAAAACAACCCAGTGTATCTACACAGCCCTGTGTCTGTATATGGCAACATAAAGAAAGTGGTGCAGACCGCACCCCACAACACTATCCCTGCCTTGGCAATGCATGGCCAGTGTGGGGCAGAGTTTCTCAGGGAGCATTTGAAGGGAGAGGTGTTTTTGTTTCAATTTGAGTTCAAATACCAAACCTTTCTCCAGCATCGCTGACTCCACTTTTAAACTTTAATGCACATCCATATGAGAGAAATGGATATGTGTTAAACTAAAATAGTAATGTTAAATTTAAACTGTAATCTGTTTTAAACTACAATAATCTGTGTTAAACTAAAATAGTAATCTGTGTAACTAAAATATTGTGCTAAATTAAAATAGTAATCTGTGTTAAAATAAAATAGTAATCTGTAACTAAAATAGCAATGTCTATAAATAAAGTAGTAATATGTATATACCTAAAATAGTAATATGTCTATAGCTAAAGTAGTAATGTGTCTATAACTAAAGTAGTAATATGTATACCTAAAATAGTAATATGTCTATACTTAAACTAGTAATGTGTCTATAAGTAAAGTAGTAATATGTCTATAACTAAAATAGTAATCTGTTTAGTAATATTTTAATCTAAGAGCTGTTTCCATCTGTGCCCCTGTAGCGGAGGTGAGGCTGTGGAAAAGAGGCTGTGTTTGAGCTACACAGGCCCACAGCGACCCCTACTGGACTCCCACTACCTCTTCCAGTGCAATGTCCAGGAGCTGGATGAGGAGGAGCGGGGGGACCGCAGACGAGTTGTGGGGGTCTCACCAGAAGTGCGCAGAAGCAGCGTAGAGGAGGAAGAGGTGCACCTTGGAGGAGAGCCTGTGGAAGATGACGGTTGAGCCGTTCCTCCCCAACACCGTGATGTCGGAGCATCACCGGCCATCGCCAGGGCAGCCGTCACATGACCGAGTAACGGACTAACCTAACAGGTTTCAGTCATGACTCTCTAACTGGTCTGCTGCAGCAGATATCAACGTGGGAGCCTTATTTGAGGAGTTGGGAGTATTCCTCAAAGTGGTACCTCACTGTTTACTAGGGATGGCACAATCCAGTTTTTTCAGTCCCGATGCCAATACAGATATCGGCACTTTGGGTATCGGCCGATACCGAGTACCGATCCGATTCCAGTGTTAGATTAAGTTTTAAATTAAGTTGCAAAGTAAATGACAGCCAATTTCTACTTTACGACTTAGATGCATTTTATAAACCTGCTGCTGATAGTGTGGCCTGGGTAGGTTAGACATGGCTGATGCTTGACAGTAGACCTACGTGTGTAAATTACTTTAATTGGATTAGCCCCAACTGTCCAGTTGTACCGATACCGATCCAGCTATTTAAGTCAGTATCGGACCTATTTCCGATCTCAGTATCGTATCGGTGCCGTCCCTACTGTTTACCTCTGTACTTTAATGGGGTTCTGCATTGGTCTTGCCAACCTCATAAAACTACAGTAGGGCGTTTCCTTTTTAAGTGTGACTGCACCCCAGCTCTGAGCCTGACTCCACCTTTTAAGTGTGACTGCAACCCCAGCTCTGAGCCTGACTCCACCCACTACAACTTTGAAAAATGCATCAAGGAGCTGAGTAAGGGGAGGGGAGGGGCTGAGCGGGAGACCCCCATTAAAAATAACATTTGAATTTGATGAGGTATGAGCGTATTAAGTGTAGCGGTGAGAATAAGGCAAGTCCTGGGGTGATGTGTAACAGATATGATGTGTAGTTTTGTTTTCAGCCCATAAAATACATTTTTTATAATAACAGGACATTTCTCAATATTCAGTCACACCAGCACTGATGTGTCTCATCACAGATCAATCCCATTACTTAGCTTACAGCTCAAAAAACACATTTTAGGGTGCAGTTACAGTTTAATCGTGCAGATGTGCATTTTTTAAATCTAAGTAAAATAAACATGTATTATCTTAAGAAGATGGTCTGCCCAGTGAAAACAAGGTTGTTAGTAATCCCACATGGTCTGCCTCATCACTCACAGGGTTTGGGGTGCTACTCGTGGCCAGAACATACATACTGTATATTTCTACAATTCATTTAGATTACATTTACCTCTACACCACTAGTGGGAGCGTTGCAGAGCAACCACCACACTAAGCAAGGAAGCAATGCCATCTTGGATCTTTGAGGAGGAGAAAAAAAACGATGGATGAGTTAAGTTTTTCAACATTTTCTAAAATATTTTAAATATGCCCCACATTTGTGAGTTTGAGAACAGTTGTCACAAACACATTATTAGCTTCATAAACAAGGATATGTTCCAATATGGCCTTTATATTTGGCTTTGTCAGCATTATCTTCCAAAAACGTAAGACAAAGACAGGACGTACTTCAAGTCCCCAAGTTAGTTGCCAGTTTATTTGAAAATGTAAAACATTAAGCTATTTATTATTTCTTGATAGTTTAGTTAAAATGCACACATTGTTGTGTTCATGGCAGTTTATACTATAGTGGGTGAGTGTGTATATAATGTATAATGTTTATGTATGGTACATCTGGCCATAACTGTGGATAGTTGCCTTTAAATTGTAGTGATACAATTGTTTAATATATTTAAGACAACTGCTAAATCTTGATCATTTCAGTCAGTGAGAGCATAAAAAATCAAATAAAACCTGTGCCATTTAATTTTATATAAAATGTCACATAATTTCTTAGCTAATCTTGACTTTTTTAAACGTTGAAATTGACATATGGCCTGTGTCGTTTGGGACATAATGCCTACGGAGGTGGACATATGCTGCAGTGTCTTTCGCTTTTTTGTTTTAAAAAAAAAAACATGACAGTGCTTCTGACACAATTCAAACAACCACAATATATTTGAAAGCCTTGACTTCTCCTGCAGGATGAACTAACTACAAGGACAGTCCAATTCCTTCCCACAAAGATCAATCTCAACTGTGTTGTAATTAAACACCGTAATTCAGAATAAATGTCCTTCAACCTCCCTTGGCTTCTTTGTATAAATGTTTTCTGTAGTGTAACCCAAATTAAAAGGTACTGATCACAAATAAAGTGAAACATTTTTTTAGAACTATATTTATTTTGTTTAAATGAAATGAATGTAATGAATACAATAATATATTTACATTAACTACAAAATATTACAAAATATAAACAGATCTACATATAAAAACATATCTGATATCATGATGTATTTTAGTATAATCCATATGAACAAGCTACAAAATGTAAAATGAATCCTGAGTAAACAGCGACATTGTACAGCAAGTTACGTGTGTGTGTCAGCTGCTCCAGGTGGGCGGGGATTTAACAGGGTGGGTGGGGCTGGGCAGGACCACACCCTGTCTCTGTAGTTCTCTCAGGACGTCTAGGATGGTGTCCAGCTCCACCCTGAAGGCCTCCAGCTCCCTGCTCTTCGCCTGGGCCAGCTGCTTCCAGCGCTCGGCCTCGCTCTGCTGCTGCATGCCCACCTGCTGCGTCTGACCAATCACCTTCTCGCGCGCACGCACACACACATACATGTACGCATGCGCGCACACACAAGCACGCACGCACAGAATCAGACACATGCATGTCAAAAAAAGTGAAATAAAATGTGAGAATGTAGAATATTTAGAAGGATAATCCACACAAATATCAAGAATGATGCATTTAAACATAATGTAGAATATTTAGAAGGATAATCCACACAAATATAAAGAATGATACATTTAAACATAATGTAGAATATTTAGAAGGATAATCCACACAAATATAAAGAA
>JAOEGT010023587.1:12337-25011 GCA_025447795.1 Speoplatyrhinus poulsoni
TTTAGAAGGATAATCCACACAAATATAAAGAATGATACATTTAAACATAATGTAGAATATTTAGAAGGATAATCCACTCAAATATAAAGAATGATGCATTTAAAGAGGTGTATCTCCCCGTTAATTGATTAGCGCAATTGATAAGACAATACTGAAACAACATAAACACGTCCTCATTTAGATGTTTAGAAAGCAGAGAGAGACAACACACACACTACAACCCTTCTCCCACTACAAGATGCCATAGCAACAGGAATATAGGAGTAGCTCTTAGAAGCAGCCCTGCTTCAGGCCATATTGCCATTATGTTCCATTTGCTGCTGCAGCCGCCCCATATACCGAGGCAGGCTTACATGGCTCTAGTGTGCACTTTAAAAGCCACCGGAGGTGTGTACATGTGTATGTGTGTGTGTGTGTGTGTGTGTGTGTGTGTGTGTGTGTGTGTGTGTGGGGGGGGGTGGGTGGGGGGTGGGGTGGGGGGGGTTAGAGTGTTAATGCTCAACGATCCACTACTCTGGCACCTCGCTGGGAGCTGAGCATTAGTTTAAGTGTCACTGCTCTGTGTGTGTGTGCCTGTGTGCGTGTGTGTGTGCGTGCATATGTACGTGTGTGTTTTTGTTTGCATGTGTGCGTATGTTCATGTGTGTGTGTGCATGTAAGTGCTTTGTGTGTATGCGTATGTGCGTGTGTACGTGTGTGTGTGTGTGTGAGCGCACGTACGTGCGTTGTGTGTATGTATGTGCGTGTGTACGCGCACGTACGTGCGTTGTGTGTATGTATGTGTGTGTATGTGCGTGTGTATGTGTGTGTGTGTGCATGTACGTGCGTTGTATGTATGTATGTGCGTGTGTGTACCTGGTGCAGCTCTCTCTCTCTCTGGGTGTGCCTCTGCTCCATGAAGCCCACCTGCCTCTCCAGGCTGAGGAGGTGCTTGAGCTCCGGGCTGTGTGCCTCCTGCGCCTGCCTCAGCTCCTCCAGGAGCCGTGTTACCTGGGCAACGGGAGGTCACGAGACACTGGGTCACAACTGAACCACACACACCAAAGAAAAAAAACCTTCCACGTGATAATAGAAAAATGGCCTAAATAGAAGCCAATACCAATAAAAACTAGGCCACTAATATTCTTGCTAAACTCAAACAAAAGCAAAACGAAGGCAAAAAAAAATTAGTTTTGATTCGATTTCTAGGTCAAACCGTACCCTTATTTGAGAAACGATTATTTAGCGGATGCTTTCATCCAAAGTTAGCCTGATTCAATCTTCCGTTTTAATTTCGTTGTGAGAATCAGTCTAGGTAAGCCTTGAAGGTGTCCGAGTAACAACTGAACTCTACAATCAACGCCGTGTTTATAGCTATGCTGCATCATGACCTTCACACGGGACACAGCATTGATAACTATATTAATCTGAATATAAATTAGCGCACCATTAAACAGATTTTAGTGCTTTGAAAGCAAAAAGCCAAAGCAAAATCTATTTAGGTTTGCAGACAGCGAAAACAACCAGATGTTTCATCCAATCAATTGCCTATAATTGTTTTGAATGTACCTCCCCTTTACAAACAGTTTCAATGTACAGCTCCCCAGATAGAGTTGTGATAACAATTCATCCGGCATGTCAGGTTAATCCAAAGTGACTACAATTATTACAGGGAGCAGAGAGGGGTTTGTAATCTTGCTCAAGAATGATTATTTAGACAGACTACGGGGCTTAAGCCCACGACCTTCTGGAGTGGCACTGCTCTGTATCGACACAGCAGCAGGTGATCGATGGATGTGCGTTTTATTAATTTTCTATAGTATATGTTTTTTTCTTATACGAGTCAATGTTTTAGTGTGAAGTGTTTTTAATAAATGGCGGATGAGAACGTCAAGAAATGGATACTCTTCTCAGTAATTATACTTATTACACTGAGTTGTGTTCTGGGATTGTTTGATCGGGACAACCCACAAACTCGCAGGATCCAATACACCAAAGAGTTCCTGCTGAATTGTAATCATCACAGTCCGGCTAAATAACAACACTATAAACTTGACTTGACACTAGACTGTCCTGCCCCCGGTGACCAGAGGAGAGCGTACCTGAGACTGGAGCGTCTCCTCTCTGATCTTGGTGACGGCCAGAGCTTCCCTGGTCCCCTGTAGCTCATTCACCTGCTCTCGTAAATGCTGCATCATGACCTTCACACGGGACACAACATTGATAACTGTATTAATCTGAATATACATTAGCGCACCATTAAACGGATTTTAGTGCTTTGAGAAGAAAAAAAAGCTAAGCAAAAACTATTAGGTAAACGCATGAGCGGAATAAAGCAATCAATAATAACAAAAACAGAATTAGAATTTCAATATATTACAAAAAAAAACAAAGCAGTCTGAACAAAGCAAAAAAGTTCAGAAATATGTGAATAGATCGGAGGAATAAAGCAATAACAATATCGTCACTTTAATTTCAACATGATTAAATTAAACATGTTAAATAAAACAATTTAAATAAGTAGCATGGAAGTGTTTAAAAGCAAGGAGTTCAATCATTCAGACACACACACACACACACTCATACAACGATTGTGGTGTCTGCCATGCAAGGTGCCACCCAACCACCGGGGGAGCAGTAGAGCGCGTATGTGCGCGTACGTGCGTGGTGCACATCCACGTGTGCGTGTGTGTGTGTGTGCGTGCCCCCCACCTCCTGCGTGGCGACCTTGCTGGCGAGCTGAGCGACCTTTGAGGAGCCGTGCTCCATTGCGTGTCTGGCACACAGCTGCTCCAGCGCCCCCTGGTGTTCAGCTCTCAGCGACGCCAGCTGGACCGCACAGCTCTGCTTCAGCCTGCACAGCACGGGGACACTCCGCAGTCAGTTACACCAACGACACTGGAATAATACCAAGATGGGGCACTCTAATACATTTCAATGGAAGCAGAAATGGATGGCTTCCGGTCTCTTAAGTGGGCGTGTCTCCAACGGCATTCTGCACCACCCAGACAGCTAAATGAATGACCTGAAACATAGTTACTTTACCCTGATGCAGAAATACCATTGTGGCCTTGGACTGATGTTATGTACTCTAAATACCCAACACTCTTGCAAGGAACACTGGGTCGCTCTGGTCTGAGTGAAAAGTACCCTGCGACTCCCCTTTCAGTTTCTCTGGTTACACTGGGGACAGAGGCAGGGCCCTTCAACTGCTGCTAGGCAACAGGGCGAGGGTTGTGCACAGACACACACGTGCACGCACAGTCTCTGAACGGCACAACTCCAATTGTTAGAAGCTTACAGTAAAGTAAGTGTCAAAAGTTCAAGGACTGCAGGCTTGCCACCAGTTTCCATCGGGAGCATCTGAACCATCTCTGCCATGTTGCGGCCACGACACGGAGCTCTAGTCCATCCCAGTGTACCGACCAAAGAGCCGCAACGCATCCCAGAAGGGTGCCAGAAGAGTCCCAGAAAGGGTCACAGAAGCGTGCCAGAAAGGGTCCCAGAAGCGGTCCCAGAAAGGGTCCCAAAAAGGGTCCCAGAAGGGTCCCAGAAGCATCCTAGAAAGGATCCCAGAAGCATCCCAGAAGGGGTCCCAGAAGGGGTCCCAGAAGCGTCCAAGAAGGGGTCCCAGAAGGGGTCCCAGAAGCATCCCAGAAGCGTCCTAGAAGGGGTCCCAGAAGTGTCCTAGAAGGGGTCCCAGAAGGGTCCCAGAAGCGTCCTAGAAAGGGTCCCAGAAGCATCCCAGAAAGGGTCCCTTAAGGGGTCCCAGAAGCGTCCTAGAAGGGGTCCTAGAAGGGGTCCCAGAAGCGTCCTAGAAGGTTGCAGCCAACAGATATTGATTGATTGTGGAAATGTTTTATAACGAACAGATGCTTTTCCCATCTATACTGCAGCAAATATTTGGGCATGCCAACCTCTCCAGGCAAGACTCACCGCACATTAACATGGATATACCTGTGTATCTCTGCCTGAGTGCTCTCTATCGCCCCTTGCAGGGTGTCAGTACATTAACTTGGATATACTGTACATGTGTATCTCTGCCTGAGTGCTCTCTATTGCCCCCTGCAGTTAGTCAGTATATTAACATGGATATACTGTACCTGTGTATCTCTGCCTGAGTGCTCTCTGTCTCCTTCTGCAGGGCGTCTCTCTCCCACTCGCCGCGAGCCAGGCGCTCCTTCAGCTCCTCGTTCTCCTGCAGCACCTCGCTGATGTGGCTGCCGGCGAACGCAGCAGGCTGGTACGTCTTCTCCTCCTCCTCCGCTCCCTTCTTCTTAGCGGGGGGAAAAGCCTTACCCTCCTCCGGACGGGGCGGCACCAGGGGCGGAGCCTTGGCCGGAGCCTTGGCCGGAGCCTTGCCCGGGCCGGCCGGGCGCCTGCGGTGCGGGGGGCTGGCCAGCAGGGTGCGCCGCTCCCTCTGGAGGCGGTCCACGGTGCGGGACAGCTCCTGCGCGCAGCGGGACTTGGCAGCCAGCTCCTGGGTCAGTCGCTCAATGCGGGCGCCGGAGGCCTCCTCGGCCTGCCGCTGGTGCCGGGACGGGCTGCGCTGGGCGAGGGCCCGCCCGCTGGGCTACGGGGAGAAAGGTTGAAGGGTGTAGGGGGGGCGGGGGGGCGGGGGAAGCGGACGTCAGCGCTACGTCACGTGAGCAACTCGTGTTGAACTACATTTGCTTCGTGCAAATGTGTCATTTGGTGTTTCTGTGGAACTGGCTTCAAGACTCATTTCCCCCAGAGAGACAATAAAGTTGAACGTCTGATACATAGGGCCCTGTAAGCTTGCCAGCACTATCAGGAAGTGAGGGAGTAGTTTTTCATTTCCTTTTTCATTGGCTGTTAGCGTTGTCAAGACTGTATACGTAATTCCAGTGCAACACTTGGTTAATTGGTAAGGATGTTTTTAGGTGATGTCGGAAGCCAAAGCATTTAGTAAATCACATTTTACGAATAGTGTTTGTTTAAACATGGCGTATTACTGATCCATGCACTGTGTGTGTTGCAGAAACCAAAAGTATGTAGTTATAAACATTCCTAATTCCACAGGCCTACTCTGGGATATATGGGCTTCCATCCACAAGACGTGCGCGTCAGCCTACGCCGTACCTTATACCGTACCATAGGTTTGACGCAGAAGCATAAATGGGCCTTTAAGGATGGCTCTGTGAGACCAGAGAAGATAACACGTAGAGGATGATTTAGTGTAATGCTAAATCAGTTTAACATCCTTTAAAAAAAAAAAAATACCACCTCGTCGTGAACAAAAACGTTTTACCTAGCATTTCTTTAAGACACTCTCTAGACCTTCTAATGGACAGTGGTCCAATCACAACGTCCACGCCCTGCACACACAGTGGGAGGAGCCAGGCCGAGCAATCGTCTGATCTGACTGGCCACGGTCGGTTCAAGTGCACGGACCTGTTGCGCAAGCTGCTGCTGGAGACTCTGGATCTGCTCTCGGAGGGCCTCCTCCTCGCTCTGGTGGGCGTCCTTCAAGCGCTGCACCTCCTGCTGCAGGAGGACCTGCTCCTGGTCCTGCTCCTGCTTCTGGTTCAGCTGCTGTTCCAACGCCAACACCTGCTGCTCATACAGAAGCTACGCGCACACACACACACACACACGCATGCACGCACACACACGTTAGACGAGTACACAGACTAGCACTCAAAACACATAAGTCATTTCCATGCTTTGATTTTCAGTTTATAAACACACACTTATCTGACGTTTCTTCAACTGAACTTTGGCCTCTTCCATTTTACACACAGCACATAAGACTATGGAGCCCATAAAACCCTCTTTAAAACATCTTTCTTCCTCAATGCGGAAAGAGTGTTTTCAATTTTGTTTTCAGGAAGCGACTTCAAAGTGACATTTTCTATACAGTGTGCAGCAGACGCATGGAGAACAGCTGCTATCAGAAGTGCAAATCGAACACTAATGGAAGGGCACTTTCATTAGCGCTAACACAGCCGTCTTTTGTAGCTATCAACAAGAGGTGCTGGCGCGCTCCCAAGACTGGTAAGCGAGCCAATCAGAGCACAGCTGAACCCAAGAGGGCTAGAGGACTCAATGCAGTGCATAAAAGCATTCAGGGAGACACAACCTTGAAGGTAGGGTAAGCTAATAAATGCACTTTAATTCGTCATGCTAACATGAGCTCCTCAGTTAGCTAACAGGCTAACTAAATAAGAAAGAAAGAAAAAGGTGTTTCTACAAAAACATATAAAACTTGGCAGTGTGTGGGAAATTTTGGGAAGGGGGCAAGCTTCTGAGAGCACACCCTATGGCAGAGGTCATATGGTGACAACTAAGCAATTAAAATATTTATTCTGAGATTTATACGTGTAGAAAGTGGTATTTATGTTCATGTAGATTTTTTTGTATAGTTCGGGAGACCCTCTGCAGCACCTCTGAGGACCCACAAAGGGTTCCGGACCCCCGTTGAAGGCCTCTGCCCTATGGTAGTGAAGGAAGAGGTGTTTATGTTTTGATTATCACTAGGCCTGCCACGATAATTACAAGATTCACTTATCGTGTAATATACGGACATAACACCTCAAATGTTCAGAATGATATTGCCTTCTGCATTTACACGTGTGCGGCTGACGTAAGAAAGCCAGCCATGTTGCGCTGCTTCTGTGCACTCGTCTGCCTGACACACACATACACACACAGAGCAGACAACACTGGTGAAAGAGGTTTTTCTCGAGGTTTTAAAAGGGGTTTTTCCTGATTACTGCATAATTCTAAACTAGGTTTGGAAGAATAAAAGCTTAAAGGTGTTTTCTGTGTGTTGTTTTTTTTTTTTGTAATATTTAGCCAAGCAAATATTTGGTTTGGTTAAAACCAATAATAGTCTCATAACAGTATTGGGACAACATTGTTTGCATGATTGTGACAATCGACATGGTTTTTAATATGAATATATTGCCAAATGATAACAGTTATCGTGACGAGCCTAGGCATCGCATCGCCGTACCTTCACCCTCTGGAACTCCTGCTCTTTAGCCCGCAGGCCGCGCTTGGCTTCCTCGTCGCAGCTCTCTAGCTCCGCCTCCAGACGCTGGATCCTGCGTTCCAATAGGCCGGTGAGCCGCGAGGGCGGGGTGGCCCCGGGGGCGGAGGCCGCGGCATGGATGAGAGCCGGCAGGGAGTTGGGGTGTCTGCGCCTCCAGATCTCCTCCGACTCTTTCAGCTGCCGGCGGTAGGGAGAAGAAAAACTACATTTGAACATTTTGGCCACAAGGGGGCCCGGCCTAAACACACTGTGCTGGCTTTGAGCTGGCATGTCTCTCCAAAGTCCATTGTGATAGTGGTAAATGTACAGCAGGCTATGTATCATCATCATCATCATCATCAATATACTAATAGCATCAATGTCCGCCTGTCTGGAAAAAGTTCTACCTGACGTTCCAGGTCCTGAATCTTCTTGGCGTCCCGTGCTCTCTGCTGCTGACGACCTTTGGCTGACACTTCCATCTTCAGCTTCTCTACCTGCCAGGTAAAGGATTGAGAGGAGCTGTATAAAAGTCGCAATTGCTCCAAGTGACCAGAGAGGGCGCCGGTTTTCAACTTTAAAGAACTTTAAAGTTTTCAACTTTAAAGCACATCCCAGGGTTCCCCAATCCTGGTCCTGGAGAGCCGCTGCCCTGCATGTTTTAGATGTCTCCCTGATCCAACACACCTGATTCAAATGAATGGGTCGTTAGAACGAATCATAAAACTGAGTTTTAATGGCAGGTGTAAACGTTTGCCAAGCACCAGCGAAACCATTAATATCAATAATGTTCTATCCAATCTATGTACAGGCTACATGGTTAAATTATACAGGAAGCAGGAAAACAGTTGCTATGGAAATAGACACTGCTTGCTAGCTTGCTAGCCTCTGGCGGCATCATCAACGGCCGTCACCTGTTCTTTGAGCTGCAGAGTCTCGGCTGTGGCGGCCCGCAGACGGGCCGCGTCCCTGTCCAGGAGCTCCTGATTCTCTGTGAACCACCGGAGCTTCTCCTGCAGGGCACAGACCTCCTCCCGGTGTCTCTCCTCCAGGACACGGACCTCCTCCCGGTGTATCTCCTCCAGGTCATGCATCTCTAGGCTCTTGTCTCCTGTAAGCGCGCGCACATACACACACGCACACACGCACGCACACACGCACGCACACGCACGCACACACGCACGCGCACACACACACACACACATATACACCACATTCTAAATTATTATGCACAAACATTTTATAGTTGTAAAGAACTGAAATGGTCATTTGTTGAACTTGCAACATGAACAACATGAATTTGCAGATGCCGTGAGATGCTGTTCTTGTCAAGTAAATCTAGCCTACAGTTGGACTAGTTGGATTGGATTTTTTAATTTGGATATGTGGCGTGTATATATATATATATATATATATATTTTTTTTTGTCTGATGCTTAGTAACTAAGTGACTGCTGGGGTCAGAATGAACAGAACAGAAATGTGTTTACTTATGATGACCAGTTTATGACTTATTCAGCTAATGTACTTGTTAGCCTCATAAAGGCACCTGCTAAATGCTATAAATGGAAAAAATAAATGTTCCATGTGTCCACACAGGCAAGAGGCCAGGTCAAACGTGCACTAGAGAGAGCGGTGCCGGGTGCTAAAACATCCATGATACCTGAAGGGAAGGTCAGCTGAGCTCTGGCCTGACCTCTCTCCCGCCTCATCAGCTGGAGATCCACATCAGCCGCCTGCTTCTCCTGACGCATCCTGACACACTGCTCCTCCAGCGTGGCCTCGCGCTTCTATACGCGCACACACAAAGATACCATGCATGCAAGCACAAATATACCATGCACGCACACACAAACACGCTCGCACACACAAAGATACCACACAAGGGCACACACAAACAACAAAGAACAGATGAGAGGAGAGCAGTCTAGATTAGACAGAACTGAACTAGACTAGACCAGACCAGACTAGACAGAGACTAGACCAGAGTAGACCAGACTACATGCCTGCAGGGTGTCCACCTGAGCCTGCAGAAGTGTGACCCTGTGGCCGTGGTCCACTGAGGCCTGGGGGGTTCTGCTCAGTTGCTGCCTGGTCAAGGAAGCACCACAGGGAACGTTGAAGATAAAAGCTAGCAGGACATTTGATCTGGAGTAGACATCCTGATTAGACAGTAACCCGTGGCGATCATGAAGTCTTTCGCTTTGATTTGGAATCAACATCAAGGATTTATGAACATATATTTCAGGTAATATCCCAGATGTATTCACAACATAATACATATTTTTAACAGGACTATAATCAGCAGGGAACAGTGTGCAATGTACGTGTTTTGGAACTGTAGTTGTCAACATGGCAGAAATAGTTTTTTTGTGTTTGTTGTTAATTTGGTCCCAAAATAGTGCTTTAGCCATAGTGTGCAGATTCGCTGCTGTGTGTGTGTGTGTGTGTGTGTGCGTGCGTGCGTGCGCAGACTTGGCTGAGGCCAGCTCATTGAGCAGTCGCTGGTTCTCAGTAAACATGGCTTCTTGGTTGATCGTGCTGCTGGCCTTCTGAGCCTTCATCTGCAGGTACAGCTTCTCATTTTCCTGTTCCCCCGTGACAAACACACGCACGCACACACACACACACACACACACACACACACACACACACACACGGCGCACGCTTTTAATCATACCCTAACAACAAGAGAACAAAGACATTCAAACTGCAGGCACAGCTAAGAGACCGTGAGCTGTTCAATAGAAGCCATCGCCCCCACGACACACACACACGCACACACACACCCACTAACAGCGCACGTTTTTAATCATACCCCGCATCAGCAAGAGAAGAAAGACATTCAAACTGAAGAAACTAAAAATGATATCATGGTATTCAATGGTATCTTTGATATAGAGACAGTCCTATTCAACACTATCTTTCAGACACAAACAGTGAGCCCATAAACTATGTTCCTTTGCCTTTGTTGATTTATTTTACCATACTCATTTAAAATAATTATTATTCTTGCAGTAATTATGTATATATCATTTTTTATTTTATGTGGTCATGTAGAAGCCACACGCAGATGTATACAGTATATAGGCAGAGACTGACTTTCAAAGATGAAACGCAGCTACATTTGATAACGGTGCATATTACGAGGAGACAAGACAGACCACGATGGGTGAGGCAGACCTGCTGGTAGCCCTGGATGAGCTTCTCCTGCTCACACATCTCTTTCTCAAGGAGCAGGAGCTTCTCCTGAGTCGCAGGGTCTGTGGCCTCCCCCCACCTCGCTTTGTGAGCCGCCTCCTCTGCACTCCTCAGCTGGAACACAGGAGGAGATGCAGCGTTAAAGTCACAATCCCCCAGCCTGGGGAGGCCTGAAGCACATTGGTGTGTGTGGGTGGTTGCAGGAACGCGCGGTAAAGTCTGCTCTACGCTGCTCCCTCTGGCCAAGCGAGGAATGGAAATGGAAAGAGTCTTGAACATAGACTTATAATTAGATAGACACAGTGAGGAAAATGGCGGCTCCATTTCACCAAGTATTTGCTCATCGTTGCAGTGAAGCGTGATTTTCTAATTAAGGGTATCGCCATGTTGGCAAAGTGGCTCTTTTGACACATGCGCAGTGCAAACAGAGGAATGCACTGCTTGTTGCTCGTGCAAGAGAAATGCATGTGCAGCTTAGGCACCAACGTTGGACTGTGTCTCATTATTATTACGTCATGACAAACAATCGCATAAGGATGGTCTCACGGTGAGCCTAGAGCGCTTTCTTTGAGCTTTTTTTATCGGAATAGATTAATGTGCCTTGACATTTGTACACACACACACATGCATGCACGCACACACACACACTCACGCGCGCACACACACACACACAAGGAACCTGACTAGGTGAGGGGTGAAGCAACAGCTTCTTTTTTTTTCATTTTCCCTGATTTAAATTAAAAAAAAATTATTTAGATTTAAAAATGTTTGATCATGTACTAGATATTGTGTATCTAGTTTGTAATATTCTGTTTCTTATTCCTTCTTTTGTACTGTTGTTTAATGAATACCCTTTTACCATTTTATCCTTTTTTTTCCTTATTTTTAAAATTGCAAAGCACTTTGAGCTGCAACCTCTGTATGAAAAGTGCTAAATGAATGAAGTTATGCACCTCGTTTAAAATTATTATTATTACATCAGGCTCTGCGTGCGTCTGAGCTGGCGTGGCCGTTGTCATGTCAAGCATGACAGCAGCTATCGCTCCATCGCCATGGGAACAAGGCACGAGAGGCACATCGTGGGGGGGAGCTTACCTTGCTCTGCAGCAGGTAGTTCTCCTTCCGGAGGGAGTTCAGCGTCTCCTGGTGCTCCTGCTTCAGCTCCTCCTCTCTGAGGATGAGCTCTCGCTCCTTCTGAGCCAGCTGGTCCCTCAGCATGTTGACGGTGGAGCTCTCCTCCTCATGTTCCTCCTCATGCACCTCCCTCTGAGAGAAGGGACACATTCACCAAACTACAGTATACATTAACGCAGGGCTGATTATGTTGTTAATACAAGTAATCATTTACTTTGGAAAGATGTTGCATTTACTGCATCTAAAAGAGCTACTTTTCACGTTGATCTTCCATTTGACCCCGCGAGGGGCGGACGTGCGTGTGCGCACACAAGACAAAATAAGGGTTTATTTACTTAATGTAATGTGCAGAATAATTGTTTCTCCATCGATTATATTGTTGTTTTTGTAATCGTTAGGAGGCAACATTTTAAACACGATTAAAACTCGATTAAATGCACAGCCCTACATTAACGTTCACATTAGACAGATAAGAGCTGGATACTGTGGCTAATAAGTACTTAATTCATCCTCAAAGTAGGGGTGCACAATATATCGACTTAGTATCGTTATCGCAATATCACGTTGCGCAATATCATATTGAAAATGTTGCAGGAAGTGCAATATTCAGTTTGGTTTGTGGAGAGATGCGTCCATTGGCTGTGTGGCCTAGTTGTGTTTGATTTAGACAGAAAAGTAAGATGTGTGGAGGAGGAAGCTAATGACACAATAGAGATGGAAGAGGAAACATCAGTGGCCAAATTAAAGAATGCCTCCTCGGTAGCTTGGAATTACTGCTGCTGTTGTACCAGTCCAATATGACCAAATGTGTTTTGATATGTTATGAATATATTTTGATGCATTTTCCCATAACCTGTGTGCTTTTACTTATGTTTATAAATATTGAAATTAATATCGATATTGCTATTTTTATGCTCAATATCACATTTTATTCATATCGTGCACCCCTACCTCAAAGGGCAATTAACGTGTCACAGCAGCAACATTAAACATAACACATTAAAGAGTTTAGTGAATCTGATGCATGAGAAGCATGGCCAGTCACTTCCAGTATAGCTGAGTGAAACGATCACCACACTCTTAGCTAGGCATATCCTCTGGTCGGTGGACCAGCCGCTGCCATCTTCGCACATGGAAACCAGAGTTGCACTAAAAATTGGCAAACAAAGTCAAACATTTGCGACCGTTGGCGAACAACAGTTTTATGCTCGCTGTGTGTTCAAGGCAAACGTTTGAGAACACACACACGCACGACGCACACACACGTGGTCTGAGGAGGTAGAAAATAGGCAGTGATGGGCAAGCTACATTGAAAATGTAGTGAGCTAAGCTACCAGTTACTCTACGTTAAATTAAGCTTAACT
>JAOEGT010023588.1:0-10376 GCA_025447795.1 Speoplatyrhinus poulsoni
GAATCTGATTGTAAACACTAAATGACGGTGAGTGGATCCTGTCGAGATTGTTTTCATTTGCACTCGTGGAGCTGAGCTTGCAGTAAAGTAAAGCCGTTCTAGTAAACAAGTTTGCTATTTGCGCATGCATATGTTTTACATTGCCAACTGCCAAGTAGAGATTTGGTCGGCGGTCACCCACAGCCATTTAGACCAACTAGACATTTGACGTTTTGGTAGGACTTTATATGATTGTTTGGAAGACAGACCTTAGGATATCAGGCTCAAGCATTATGTCACGATAGTTGAAAACACTCAACCCAGTAAAACACGCGAGTATAAATGAAACAGAATTTAATCTAAGACCCATGCTTATATTTGTATAGGGACATTGATTTTCAGTGCAGGTGTCATGCCACCACTATAGCCTATAGTTTTTATGATACTGCTTCTTAATGTGCTCATGTATCTGTTCCTTATTCAGCTTTCAGTGGAAAACTAATGCTTTCTTGTCCGAAGGAGATCCAGGAATTCCCAAAGTACTGCACAAATAAAGGCACATCTGTTATGCCACCGCTGCGATTAAATCTTTTTTATTTCTTTTTCTTTTTTTCCCACTTTGAACATAAATAAACAAAAACATGTAATGTTATACGTACATGTCTGCAATGCATACTTTTAAAATCAATTTATATTGATGCATACTAGATAAAAGTATAATAAATCATTCCGAATTTTTAGTTCTCTTATCTGAAAATGTCTCTTATTATTTTGAGACTGGGTAGTGATCTGTAAAATTAGATTTCTATCTTCCATGGTTCAGTTAGCCTGTTTAGCTTTTTATACTGTAGTATCAAACAAATAGATTTCCATAGGTTATTGTAATATTTAATATTAAGATTTTGTCTTAGGCGTTAATTTAATGATCTTTCAAAACTACGTTGTTATTTAGCCTGTGGGTAATACTGCATTTATTAACCAAAGAGGGCATAGAAGAGAAAGTAGTACAGTTGTGTACTTTACAAGAGGGCAAAGAGCAAGATGTTCATAGGCTTTGGAATAATCTGTTCTACAAACTATTTATTAATTCATATTTAAAAATATATATATTTAAGTGGTTGCAAAAAAAAGGCCAGGGATCTGATAGCAGGACTGGATGGGATATCAAAGTTGCTTTTAGAATACCTTCATGCAATTATAATTGGCCTTCCAATGTATTTTAATTTTATTTTTTATTTTTTTATTAAACATTAGTATGAAAAAGGACATCATTAAATTCTTATGTCTGCTATGTTAGTACCTCACATACTATTACAATATACTAAGAAAACAATAAATTCTGTATATCATGATATTTTGATAATGTTGCCTAGTCCTGCCAGACAATTATATTAATTAACCTTTATTTAACCAGGGAAATTGGTTTCAAACATGTTATTTGCAACCACGGCCTGCCAAGAGGTGTTCTCTTGAGGGCAGGGGGGGACACAGAAAAAAAACAGTCATATACAAACGGCATGACTGAGACATAATACCTGAACAGAGAAACAGAAACAACACATATAGCGCCAGAACCAACCGGTCGAGCTGGCAAGGCTCACGATACAAGAATCACAACAAAACACAAAGCAGAAATAACATTTCACACAAGGAATAGAGCAGACAAACATGCAATACAGAGCTTTAAGATGTTAAAAATACACAGAAATGGCATTAGACATTGTCAGGCCGTAGCAGATCAGCTGCAGACATCAGATAAAATGTCTACCAGGGATTCTCTGAAAGTAGAAGCAGATATAAACGAAAGTTAAAACACTGCAAGTCCGCAGGCTATACGGAGGCTGAGCATTCACAGCATTCACTCTCGCAGGTAGTGCCGTGACGGCGTGGTTTTCCCCCACAGCAGTCACGAGCCACGACCCCCCACGCCATCTGTCATATTTAGCCTCCAACTGAGACCTCTTCATTTCCCAAGGCAAATTACCCAGTAAGTCACTTGCTCGCACAGCCTGTTTGTGCCTCTGCACTGAGGTTTTCGGGATGCCTTATTTGATTGGGGATAGGCCTATGATTTGCTGGGCACACATCATGATGTACAGTATTGGCTATACAGTAGTAGTAGACCAAATGTTTCTCTTTCAAAGATTTAAGCTCAAGATTTTCCCATCTATTATTTTATATTGTCGCATACAGTATATAGGATATGGGGTAGAAAAGTCAAGTGTTTCAGTGTTTGATTAATGTTATGTCCTCTCACTGAAATGTATAGCAAGTAATTCTGGAGAAAGCTTGTTGATTTTTTATTAGTTTTTTACTCTAGCAAAACAAAAACACTTCTCCTTTGAAAGCCATAGTGTTCCCTTAGGAGCTACACCTTACACCTTAAGAAACACATTGCAAATGCTCTAGGATAATGGTGTGTGCGGTCGGCACCACTTTGTTTTTCTTAATATTTACGGAGCCAGGGCTGTACGCCGTTATCCTTTCAGCACGCTGAGAGCGGTAAGATAGCGGACCGCCAGGAGATATTTGGTGAATTGGACAAAAAGTGTATTAGCGTAACAGCGCTTATACTGTACCTTTAACCAGCCAAACTATCCATGCTCTTAAATGACAAACAGAAGTACCTGGAGTGGACCCAGGTAAGGAAAATCAGCGCTGTTAAATGTTAAACCCCTGAACAGCCCATTGAATAACATAATGCTATTGGAAGATATGTATTAGGTGGAGGGTTGGAAGGAGTTGCCATGAAACAGTATAGTTAGAAATATACTGTAATGGTTTTTAAATGAAATGTGTGTGTTGTTGCTTGTTGCTCTCGAGAACCACCAATCACCGGTTCTAGAATGTAAATCAAGACCCCTTCTTCAGAAGGGACAAAAAGAAGAAAAGAAATCTTGATATAATTGTAATTTCATACATGCAGGGTTATGGGTTAGGGTCAAACCCCAGTGTTGACCTACCTGTAGGCATCCTTGAGCAAGATGCCTAACCCCCTAACTGCTCCCGGTGGTTGGTCGCACCTTGCATGGAAGCAATCACCATGAGTGTATGAATGGGTGAATGTGAGGCAAAATGCTGTAAAGCGCTATATAAATGCAGTCCATTTACCATACATTGTGTTATCCATTAATGTACTTACAAAGATAAACTGACAACTGCACAGTTTGTACATACTATGTCAAAGTAGGCACATTTTGTAAGATAACTTTCAGGCTGTTCCTCCCACACAGGGCTAGCATCTATATTACATCACTTTAGTGTGCTTTACCCGCTGTGCCTCGCCAACAATCATGTATGTAATGCTTCTGTTTGAGCTAGAACTGTTTGCAGTTGGTACACTGATGTGTTTACACAGGCAAAGGTTGACACAGGCAAAGGCTTTCAGTCAAAATGCTGAGCATGTACACAATAGTTTTTTTATAAAGATCTTACACAAAAAAAAGTATCTATTCCATACAAGGTTAAAAATGCCATAGTACAGTTACGATTTATAACAAAGTGGAGTTATTAACACACAGCTACTATATAATGGAAATATAGTTTAAGATTAAGTTTTATCATCGTGTAAACATTTTTAATATTGAGTTTTACTACCATGGCAGCAAATGAAAACTTACGCAGTTATCATACAGGATGCTTACAGGTACAGTGTTGTTGAGCATGTAGACATCTTTTTACAGGATGTTTCTCGTAACCGTTTCAGCTGTTTTTTTTTTCCCCACGTGAAAAATGCTCAGGCACTTACTAAATGAATAATTGCAGTTTTGACGTGAAGAATAAGCAGCAAATTGCCTTGTACTGTACAGTAGGTCATATTGTCCTCACATCGATTGTTGGCAGAGATACATATGCACAGTATATCCTGCTGTCATGGTAACCCTGAGGACCACAACACCACAGGCCCGTATTGATTATCCACGGAGATAGGGATTTGCATGCGGCCTCTCTCCCTGCCGTGGCCAATCATGGCCATACAAGGCAAAGAGATTCTGGACACAGCATGATCTGTCACGACTCCCGTCCTCCCCTAACCACATACCAGCACATCTTCATGACTTCACATGAGCTAGCTAGATCATTACCCAGCAACGGTTTTAAAAAAGAATGGTGAAGCCCCAATAGGGCTTGGTAGTTAGTAAATCCACCTCTACCAAGCCCTTACTGGCGCTGGTTGATGGGTTTTCCTCTCTATTCAAAACCCAGCAGAGATACTTGAACCCCTTTTGCGATAGCTATCAAGCACCAGATGAGATCCAAGCGCAAACACAATGACCCAAAGTGTTTCTGTAGTTAAGTATTTAATACAGGGACAGGCAGAATGGTCAGCAAAAACGAAGGCAAAGGCAGACAGCAGGACATAACACTGGGCAGCTGACTTTCAACAGACAAGACAAACTGGCACATACTAACAAGGAAACAATGGGTAGAGGCCCATAGTAAGAAATTACAAGTTTTTTCTACAAATTCACAAAATATCTCTTCAAATTTTGCATTCTTACCGTTCTGTGTGTGTTGAAAAAAAATAATCCAGTACTTCTACACAGCCCTGACTCCATAAATAGGAACACAAACAAATTGGTGATTGGTGAACAACAATATCCAAGCCTTCTCAGTGCATTTCTGATGCGTGGGGCGGAGCTTCTGAGGGAGCACCCTATAGCATTGTGTTTTTGTTTTGATTTGAGTTTAAATTGTAAAACTGTAAATAGGAACACAAACAAAGTGGTCAACACCACTCACAATAACAATGCCGTTAGCTTTGCGATGCGTTTCAGTGTGTGGGGAGGAGCTTCTGAAGGAATTTGTTTTGATTAGAGCTCAAATTTAGCAAGCGTTATCAAGAATGACTGACTATACCTTTAAATGCACAGGAGATAATTAGGGAGACACCTGGTGAAGACCAGAACAAGTGCAGGTACAGACTCACTCAGGCAAAGGTTGTGACATCAGTGGAACGGCAGGTGACTCAATATAACCTGTTGAGCTCAAGGCAAAAACTGCACATTGTCTTTTCATGTCCGGAGAGTTCTCCTGGTTATGGCACCTAAGAGAATGAGAGTGGACGTGAGTATCATTAGAGATACAATACTGTAGAACAGTTGAGACATGGACCTCTGTTGTTGTCCAAACTGATATTTCAACAGACATTCAAGGGCAGTAGGCTGCTGTTGCTGTGGTGTACATCATGTTAAACATTCAATTCAATGGAGCAAAAATGGAATGCTTTTGGTTTGTTAGGGGGGGGTGTGTCACCAATGGCATTCTGCTGTGGAGGCTGACCTGAGCAGTGCCCAGACGGCTAAATCTACCATGCATAGCCTGACACAAACTCAATTTGCCTCAAAACAGTTCACTGCAGAAATAATGTTGTGGCCTCAGATTGATCGTAGGGACTTGGACATTAATGTTATATACTCAAAATATTAATTATCACCACAGAGACAAATGCTGGACAATAGTATGGTGAAATATGTGTATGACCCAGTGTTCAATTATATACTAATTGACTAATAGACTAAACATTAGCAGCCTGATGGTTGTATTTGATATTATGTTGTAGTTAGTTCTGTTTGTGACAAAATAACCATAGCAAATACATAAATAAACAGTGTACATACACCTATAAGTGGCAGGAGCTACTGGGTAGCCTAGAGTAAAGAGAACTCTGACTTCACTTCTACAAATGGCTTGAGCGAAATGTAAATTGTATTTATTTGTTTTATCTAAATACATTTCACATGAAAATTAAATTTCATCAAATGAATGCCAATATATTTAAACTTTTTATTTTCCAGCTCCAATAAATAAACAGAAGTTATTATAGTGGATGCTAAATGAATGTTGATAAAAATGTCCCATGAGGTCACTGGTGGGTGGGTGTGTGTGTGTGTGTGTGAAATACATAAACCCTGTTTTAAAAGTATTTATTTTTAAGTAAACACTTTGTTCATATACCATTATACTGTATATTTTTATATGCATATTGCCTACTATAAAGTGTTTTATGAACTGCTTTATGTAAATATACATCAGCATTCTAAGAAATTATTGAATTGTGTTATAATATATAAAAATCTCATGTAAAAATGTAGTGTTTGTTTTCTTCATTACAAAATATGTATGTATGTATGTATGTATGGTCCATGTGTATATATTGAAAATATATGAACTAGTCTCCCTGATATGGAAAGGTATTATTGAATATATTGCATTATATTTTTGTTCCGGTGGAGCTGTAGTCTTTCCTGAAGTGACTGCAAACGGCTTCCAACTGACCAATCCCAAGCCCCGCCCCATTTCACATGTCCTCCAGTAACAGCCTACTATGCTGTTTTGTCCATCCTAGTTACAGTAACTAGGTTGGACAGGTGAAAGGGGTGGGGCTTAGTCAATTAGACTACATTCTGTGTTTTAAAAATAAAAATGTCATAAGAAAAGGGACTCGCCGCTGCGATCTGAGGCGTTGTGTGGTCGTCGCTGACGCCCCCCGTCACTGTGTGTGTGCGCGCAGGGCTGCAGGATGTTTGCTACGGTGAAGGCCTTCGAAGGGCAGCAGTACTCCACGCTGAAGAGGCACTGCGTGCAGAGCGGCCTGCTGTTCGAGGATCCCCGTTTCCCCGCCATGGACGACTCCCTCTTCTACCAGGGCAACAGGATCGGGCGTGTGGTCTGGAAGAGACCACAGGTAAGTGCATTATTTATAGGAGCTTGGAGACTAAAACTGAAGGCGTTTTTACATGGGCGAGTCTGGCCACTCTCTCGGCAGCCATCTTTGTAGTTGGGCAGTTATTTGGTAGACCGCCATCTAAATGAATGGGGAGGGAGCCATAACGTCGCTGTCACTGGGACATAAACACTGCACGTGTACAATCGCCAGTCAAATCTGATCATCTGATTAAATTGTTTTGAATATGCCCCAAAATAAGGTTTAAAAAGCCTTTTTTTAATTGTAATTTATTTATTTTTCCCCCACCTTCGCATGTACTACGCTTGGACAGCTTTTGGCGTGCGTCAGTGCAACCACACCATTGGCTAAATGGATCAAGGTCCCACTTCAGTCTTGCGTTAAACAAGGGCTCTGGCAGTACATATATTGGCTCAGCGGGCAGCTTCGCCGGGTGGAATATTCCTCTTCCGCGCGTGTGGCTCTGCAACGTCGACCGGCATTTATCGCCATGGAAACTGGGTCACACAGATTGTTATATTTCAGTCTCCATGGCGACGTCAGCCGACAACCCGCTCCCCGCGGGCTGCCCGTTCCGCGAGAACGTTGCCTTCACTTTTCACCTCCTTTTGCCGACGGTGTTTGACTGAACAGCCGACATCTGCCCTCTGCATTGGCTCAGACCCAGCGCAGACTAGTTGAAGAGGGGTGGAAGACCCCAGAAGACCGGTGGGGGTGAACATAAGACAAGACGTGCGTTTACATTTTGAGTCCTAGTGATGCAAAAGGCCACTTAATCAGAAGCAGCACAGAGCGACACACAATCCCATATTAAGGACATGTCTGTTGCCTAGGCACAAATGCTAATGACTCAATTTGCGTTGACTCGCTCTGCCCAGCTCTTTAACATATTCTCTTGACCCTTTGATGGAAGACATTTCTATTTAATAACCTCAACCTAGTTCTGCTGTCTTTCCCCAATGAGAACATGGAGGACAATACAGAATAAGTGTGTCTGTGTCAGACCCTCATAACGGTCATACCCTTTCCCTACACAGTGGTTTCACACACAAACTGCAAGCTGTCTTGTAATATACAGTATGGTTCTGAACTCTAACTATAGGGCTCTTAATACAACATTTGTAATCAAAGTGATTTTGCGTCTAGAGAAACACAAGTTTTTGTTTCAAACGCGAGGATGTGAGCAGCCTATCTCACCTGAAAAAATCTCTCCCCCGCTTTCCCTGAAATTCCCCCAACCCACCGCCGACAGAGTTGAGTTTGCACAGTAGCAAATCGTGGTGACTTTTATGTTTGTTTGTATTTTTCCGTTGGGAACTTTATACAGTATATAGTGGAACAAAATATTTTTGGGATTGTCTCTTTAAGGCAGGGGTGGGGATTCCTGGTCCATGGAGGGCCACAGTCCTGCATGTTTTAGATGTCTCCCTGCTCCAACACATCTGATTCAACTTAATTGATCGACGCCTGAGAACGACCCAATCAGTGTGTGTGTCAGGGTTCCTCATCCTTGCTTTAAGGATTTCCAGTACCTGTCACCATGAGGATCTACAGGGTCTGCCTACATATCCAGGCTGTTAATCTGCCCTCCTTCTATACACAGATGTGCCACAGCCAGCATTTACCTTCCGCAGATCCTGGCTGTTGTTCCGCTCTCGCTCTGCATACAGCGTGTGTTTACACCCTGCGGTTATGTTTGTATGCTGCAGCTAATGCCTCCAGTCTTGGTGATTAATGTCGTCGGGTAGCTAGCCAAGCTGAAGCCGCGTTGTCAGGCTCTCTGCAGCAGGGTAAATGATTTGGGCTCTGCCAGAAGCAACAGCCACCAAATACACATTACTTTAGTGTCTGTGGGCCTGGGTGGGGGCGGGTGGGGGATCGATAGCTTATTACTTGTTGTGCCTGCACCTGAGCTCCACTCCTGAGCTACAGACGCAGAGAGCTGTACTGTAGGTGAGCCGGGCCCGAACTCCACAAATCAATGATAATGTCGACCGAAAAAGAGATGGTCAAAATCACATACCCATAACACAGCCAGTCGTGTGGGCGCTTGTATGGTTTCGCCGCTCTGCTAAACACTGTGCACGCACGCTTGTGGTGAACACAGCCCTGCAAGGAGCCCTGCAGAGTCTTTGCACTCTGCACTGATTGGACTTTTGCTTTTGCTGCAAACCTCTCTTTGCTGAGTCAGCTAAATTGCTGACCTTGGTGTGTGTGTGTGTCTTATGGTCATACATAATGCTCTAATATGTAGCTGAGCACACACACTGGTAAAGATACTACGGTATGCGTCTTTGCCTCATGTCACTAACTTATTGTCAGAGCGACAATAATGGGTGTATGTATGTATGCAAAATTTGAACTTGTATCAAAATAAACTTGATTGGTGCCACTCTTGTGTTTATTGACATGGGATCAGCAATATTTTCCCTTGAAAGGTTTCTGTAAGTGAGCTACCAATTACGTTTGAGCTATAAAGTAAATCGGTTGGCGTAAAATCTTCTTTGATGACTAAATGATTGTTATATTTAAAATAAAAAGCATGGAATATTTTGTATAAACTGTATCTGCTGTAGTGTAGGTACTGAGGATTTATGCCAATATGCGTGTGTTTGTGTTTGATGAAGCCATTAGAGAACAAGTAAGATGTTCAAAAACATTTCCTCGCTCTGTATGACAAAAAGCTCTAAGTGGCTTTGTCAGAAGACACACAAAACACGCTGAGTAAACAATTTAATGGAACTAAAATCAGGACTGGGAAATGCTAATTAGGAGGCACACAGAGCAATTTGTTCAGCTCTAGTAATGGTTTGGTTCTCTTCCTATTCCAAATGTGGAATATTACATATTCTAATTAAAAAAAATAACATTGCAGTTCTCATGACTTTCATCTTCATACATGTCAGCACATGTAGACAAATGCTGTGCATTAGGGGTGCGATTACATTTATTGAAATAAAAAGATCTGATCCAGGTTTTTTGTACACTGCAGAATCTCTATACAGACTTTTCTTTATAAATTGTCACAATGCATTTTGAATCAATGGTAAAATTCTGACTGCATTTATATAGGACTTTCCTAACCTTCCGGCAACTCGAGTCTACCCACTGTGCCATTGCCACCCGTGTATGCATCACATGGTCGGGGGCCAACCAATAGCCATCAGTGCACTGTACAATAAATGTATGTGGTACAACTGTATGGATCATTTTTCCTCTGTATGAGATCTATCATCGTGTGTGTGTGTGTGTGTGTGCGCGCGCGCCTTCTACGCCCAAATGAAAGACTGAGCAAGACTAGTCTTTTGTAATGGGAAATGACATTACTGCATGTAGGTTTGATGTGATTCCACAAAGGCTCGTGTGTTGTAGGAAGGCCGCGAGTGCTGTATGAGAAGATGCCGAACAAGACCGCTACTGAAACACATTGAATACAATCAGTTTTCAAAATAACAAATCCACACCATGAATTTACACTCCTGAGCTCTTCCTTCGACATCTTGCACCTAACCACATACACCCAAATAGGTGTGCCAGACAAAATTATGAGTAAACGTACATTAGCAGAACAGATCTTATGATGGACCATGGATAAATATTGCTGTTCTCTTGCAAATTGAAATCATTTGTGTTAGGGCTGCACGATTATGGCCAAAATGCTAATCCCGATTATTTTGATCATTATTGACATCACGATTATTTATCACAA
>JAOEGT010023599.1:0-10375 GCA_025447795.1 Speoplatyrhinus poulsoni
CTAAATCCTTCAGGCATAGAGAAAAAAACAGGAAACCCGACGGAAATGTGACATTTATTATTTTTAGCGACATTAATTGACGTGAGCTTTCTCTGGTGTCTCCGCCCCTTTGACACTCTGAACGCGCTAAGTGCAGGCATGGAGGGAGAGACGAAACAGAAAAAGTCATGAATAAATGCATAACATAACTATATTGATATACACGATATTGTCTAATTTTATATCTCTTTTGAAAAAATTCCGATATATATCGGTAATATATCGCCCAGCCCTACCTAATACACCACAATATGTGTCGACGTTCAGCAAGCGTGCGCATGCATAACAGTTTCAAAATGTTCCCATAGTGCTCCATTCAAATGAATACAAGTGGCATATCTCCTTACATGGTGTTTCTGCTAACTGTGTGTATTCCCCCCTGGCTCCCCTGCAGGCAGGGAGCTGTTCCTACGCACCCAGGAGGAGCGGGAGCGTCTGCAGCGGCGCGCCGGGAGGCACCAGGAGAAGCGGGACAAGATCGAGCGGCACAACCAGCGCCTGGCGGAGCTGCTGGAGCGGCGGCGGCGGGAGCTCCAGGCCCGCCTTGACACGCTGGGCGCCCTGCGCAGGGAGAACATCCTGGAGCTCAGCAGGCACATCTTCCCCACGCACGAAGACAAGAACGCCAGGTTGCTGTTGATGTTGTGCACACAGGCCTCTGTGGTTACATGGTGGAACACACAGGTCTTCTGTTGCTACATGTGTTGTTAGCATGGTGGAACACACAGTTTATCTGTTGCAAAACGTGTTGTTAGCATGGTAACAGCTACACGTGTTGTTAGCATGGTGGAACACACAGGTCTTCTGTTGCTACATGTGTTGTTAGCATGGTGGAACACACAGTTTATCTGTTGCAAAACGTGTTGTTAGCATGGTAACAGCTACACGTGTTGTTAGCATGGTGGAACACACAGGTCTTCTGTTGCTACATGTGTTGTTAGCATGGTGGAACACGCATTTTATCTGTTGCTAAACGTGTTGTTAGCCTCTGTTGTTGTCATGGTGGAACACGCAGTGTTGTTAGCATGGTAACAGCTACACATGTTGTTAGCATGGTGGAACACGCAGTTTATCTGTTGCAAAACGTGTTGAGGTGAAATAATTCAAGGAGGACTCTTGATGGTACAATGGGTAGGGATCAGTTTACAGATGTTACAGCCCTGATCTTCAGGTGGATCTGCTCTAAGTTATGCTTTCCCATACATGCTTAATCACATTCATGTTCATGTCATGTTTTCCACTGCTGGTACCAGCTCAACTTGCCTCGCCTTTTTTGCTTTTCCATTTATCAAAAGTTGGGATAGTACCTGGTACTTTTTCTAGTACCTGCTCTGAGGTTCCAGGCGAGCTGAGGCGATACCAAAATGTGACGAGACAACCATGCAGACTACTGATTGGATTAAATCGTCACTTCGTCATTGCGCAACACGGCAACTACGGAAGCAGCCGCAACTTTTTATTTACCTTTTATGAAATGGCAAACCGCAAAACCACGCCCTGATCAATTGAGGAAGTGCAGATTGTTCTCGGTTGTTGACGGCATAATCAGTGTTATCTAGCGAGAGCTGGACAGGGCAACAACATTGTACATGGTTAAATCCATAGCAAGGAGGTTGTGAATTTTGCAGCTATAATGACAGTACTCAATTTAACCCACATTTGTTCTTGATTACCGGCACCTTGTAATACTAGCTGGCTACATGCATGTGTTTGTCAGAAACATAAATTGAGCATGTGACTCAGTATCTGCTCTCTCATTGGCTACTCTGAAAAAGGTGTACTTCAAATGCTCACACCATGTCAACATGCGGAGTTAGTAGGCCGACATATGTGAGCTTTCTCTGGTGTCTCCGCCCCTTTGACACGCTGAACGCACTAAATCACGCGCTCCTGACTCCACTCCTCAGGCCAAGTGCAGACATGGAGGGAGAGACTAATCAAAACACAAAACAAATGTATAAAGTTATAAACGCATAATATGACTATATCGATATAAACGATATTGCCTAATTTTACATCTCTTTAGAAAATATACCGATTTATAAATTAAATACCGGTATATCGCCCAGCACTAGCGCCAATAGACATCCTTGACTCATGGACACACATTATAAGGAGTACATATCACTTAATCTCATAACATCACCGGTGGGAACTGGTCTCTCTCCTGGGTCAGACCCAAGTTATTGGCCCAGGTCAGACCACACCAACCCTACGGGTCAGCCCAGGTCAGGCAGGCATACTGATCGGCCCTCTCCACCCCCAGGGACCCTGCAGACGGGGGGGCGGCTGATCGGAGCGAGAGCGAGCAGGCGCTGACGTCCAGCACGGTCAGCGAGCTGGCCGAGGCCCGGCGCACCACCTACCTGTCCGGCCGCTGGGTCTGGGACGACCAGAACGGAGAGACCAGCATCAGCATCACCGGCCCGCCAGTCACGCTGCCTAGCAACGGAGACTGCGCCCCCTACTACAGCTGGGTGGAGGAGAAAAGCACCAGTCAGGGACCAGGTGAGGAGGGGTGACCCAGTCAGGGCCCAGGTGAGGAGGGGTGAAGATGTGTCTCACTGGGTTTGTTTAAGACGGAGCACTGTTTCTGATGCACTGTGTGTGTGTGTGTGTGTGTGTGTGTGTGTGTGTGTGTGTGTGCGTGCGAGCGCAGAGCTGGACCACATTAACCCCGCCCACACCATCAGCGCGGCACTGTGCTACGCCACCCAGCTGGTCAACATCCTGTCCAATATCCTGGATGTCAACCTGCCCAAGAAGCTCTGCAATAGGTACACCCCATAACACACCTGTACACCCCATAACACACCCCATAACACGTCTGTATACCCCATAACACACCTGTACACCCCATAACACACCCCATAACACGCCTGTACACCCCATAACACGCCTCCACACCCCGTAACACACCTGTACACCCCATAACACACCTGTACACCCCATAACACACCCCATAACACGCCTGTATACCCTATAACACGCCTCCACACCCCATAACACGCCTGTACACCCCATAACACACCTCCACACCCCGTAACACACCTGTACACCCCATAACACACCCAATATCACGCCTGTACACCCCATAATACACAGCGGGACATCACATAATAGCCTTTTAGTCTTTCTATTTGTGTAGTGTGAAGCCAGACTCTGTGTGTGTGTGTGTTCTAGTGAGTTCTGCGGGGAGAACCTAAGTCGGTATCGTTTCACCAAAGCTCTGAGCAAACTGAACACAAACGTGCTTCACCTCTGCCTTTCCCAGGTAGTGTGTGTGTGTGTGTGTGTGTGTTTGTTACACCATATGCTGGTTCAGTTTTCTCTATACTCCAGTTCAATAGAGATCGTGTGTGTGTGTGTGTGTTTGTCCAGCATGTCGACAGCGAGAAGCTTCACCCACATCACACCCTGAGGAACATCATGTTCCTGGTTTCCCCCGACAACCACAACCTGGGCAGGTAACGTAATTATAATGACCTGATTGAACTTTTACTCCGTTGCTGAAGCCGCAGAGGATGAGATGCTGCCGGGCGACCTGAGCGACCTCTGACCTCCGTCTCTCTCTTTCTCGCTCCTGCCACAGGACGGGGCCATTCGAGGTCAGCGCGGGCCTGGAGGAATCCATGGAGTTCGTGGAGCCAGAGGAGGCGGGCCCAGCGGAGGAGAGCGCCGGCGAAGAGGAGGTGTCGGACCAGGAGACGGACCTGGGCACTGACTGGGAGACCGTGCCCAGCCCCCGCTTCTACGACATCCCCTCACAGGTACACACCCTCGCCGTTCCTTTTGCCGTCGCGAGAAGCCAATCAGAGCATAGCGGTAAGCCAATAGCAAAGGTTGGGGGCGGTACTACACGCTGAAAGTGAGTAACTGCTCATGTTCGAAACCATAAGAGGCGGGTTGATGCCAGCTCTCTGGCACTAGCGGGACGGCAAGCGGTCTCACCGCTGATGTGTGAATGCAGCCTGTGAGTCTGTGTGTCAGTAGTCTCTACCCTTTCTGTCCATCAGCACTACGTCTCCTAGGCAACTCTGTGCTGTGCTATACATAGACCCGTGGAAGATTGACAGCAATGTCAGGAAGCGGACTAGTCGATTTTCATTGGCTGTTAGCATTGTCACTCACGCTAGTGCAGTGCTTAATTTACTACTTCGAGTTGTTCCATTTATTTTAAGCGGTCACCGTAGCCCACTTATTTAACAGATAAGAGGTGCAAACAGTCGTGTTGTTAAGTATCCCAACTCATTCCTCTGTTTAAACGTCCTATTTGGTCATTGAGTTATGTAGTTGATCGTCGTGCCTGTCAGTCAACATACCTGTCGAGTAGGTGGATCTTGAAGCAGTTTGCAAGTGCAGTGTCCCAGACGTTACATAAGTAAAGGTTGGCTCTATGAGACCCTTTCGCCAAATAGTATAATTTGACCCATGTTTCACAAGTCACATTATCTTCAGAACATTCTGGCACTAAAATGGCATATTTTGAAGCGAGAGAGAGAGAGAGAGATTGTCTTCATGAACATGTTATGCTCAATATTTACACCTTTTCTGCCCCCACCACACAGAGAGAGAGCTAACCATTTCAAACCATTGATCCAGCGTAGCTAGCAGTGTAACGTGGCCTCAGTGTTCTGTAGTACCTGTCTGTCTTCTGCAGCCCATGGACATCTCCCAGAGCGCATTGCTGCAGGTGTCCCAGCCTCCCGCGGGAGGCATGATCTCTTCGGCTGCTGCTTCCGTGACGGGCTGGTTCAGGGCGTACACGGGCCAGCGATGACGCACGCCCACACACACACAGTGACAAGCTGGTTCAGGACGTACACGTCAGCGATGACGCACGAACATACACGGAGGAAGGAGGAAGAATGCATTGCCATGGTTACCTACGCAGACACTGTGGAACTGTGGGAGGAAGTATGTCTGGAAACTACACGTCGCCATTTTGGGGACGTAACTATGGGTACATAGTACTGACACGCGCCTGAACTGTGGGAGAAAATGTGTCTAGAAACACGGGACGCCATTTTAGTGAACTTAACCATGGTTACGGACAAACTTAGATTTAGGCTTAGGACTGGCGGAGCTCCTGTGCTGAAGAAGCTCGTCTGGACCATCGAGTTCTGCTTCTGATGACGGGGACCCCACCCCCCCCTCCTGTTTATGATCTAGTAGGATCTTAAATAAAATAAAGTGTATACAGATGTTTTCTTTTGTGGGGAAAATTTAAATAATCAGGTTTTACTATAACCTATACCAGAGGAATAGAATTAGAATATTAATATTCCTCAAGATATGTACTAATTAGTAGGCTACCTCTGGTATAGATCACCAATGAGTGTATACTCATTATACACTCAGTATATAGAGTATACTCCATTCACACAGAATCCTTTATCAAGCAACTACATTAAGACTGCTTGGTTTTACTTTACCTTATGGTGGTTTCATTACGTAGCTCCCATAATAGTTACTCTCCAGTTTAAGTGATACACTTCCTATGGATTATTGTTAACCAGAACAGGGTGGTACTTTAAAGGTTAGCTACTCAAGAAATTAAACACCTTTACTTTGTTAAAAACACTTTAATTATCTGGTCGACATTGGTGAAGGTACACATTTATAATAACAAAATAATTGCATTTGTAGACATTCATGACACTGATATTTGAGGCATCAGCTGAACACATTTTTTGACCACATTGTATTAAGTTGATATTTAATACATTTAATGGTGCTACTGTTGATTTGCATGGAACCAGACGGGTGTCCTAACAAAACTATTAATGCACTTTATTAAAGCAAATATTCCTTGACAAAGAAAATTCAACAGCACAGAAACCAACCATCTTTAAAAAGAAACACGTTGCTAATATTCTGATAAAATTATATCTCTATTTTTTATCAATACAGTCCAGTATTGCATCATGTTGTCAAGGCAACATCCCTTTATTTGCTGTCATGGCAGTAATGACAAAGTGAGCATAGCAGTGAAGTGGAACAGATGACACACACACACACACCCTGGCTAATACATGCCATACTCTGATCTATGTACAAAATGTAAACAAGGTGCCACTGCATCATTCTCCCAGGCATAAAGAGCACCCCTGAGTTCCACCACCAGGGGGCTCCAGAACAAATCACATTGACCCGACCTGACCCAACCCACACACCAACAAAAAGGACTGCGCCAACAGCAGTACTGATGGGTAACGTAGCCAACACACATCCCGTCACAATGACCTGTGTGTGTGTGCGTGCGTGCGCATGTAGGGGTGTGTGTAGGTGTAGTAGAGAGAGATCCTGGCTGGGAGTTTCTCCTACAGAACCAGTCTAACTGGTCACACACATGTGCGTACGTACACACACACACACAAACACCCCCCTCCTCAGCCATCAGCCATCTCCGTGCGCCCCCTACAGGGCGGCGAAGGCACACTGTGGAAGGCGGGCACCCAGCGGTTGTCATGGAGGCCGACGTTGCAGCCGGGCGTGTCCCTGCGGTTGCCGTGGCAGCAGAGCCAGTAGCCAGGCCCGCCGGGCAGCGCCTGGCAGAAGACCTTGTGGTGCCAGCGGCAGCGCGACACGTCGCCCCGCGAGCGCACGCGCTTGCACCGCTTGCAGGGGTCGTCGCGGTAACGGGGGTCGGCCACCCAGCGGGAGTCGGCGGGCCGCACGCCGTACGTCTCCATGACGACCTTGAAGAGGCGGCAGCAGCACTTGAGGGCGCCCAGGGAGCTCGTGGGCAGCATGGAGAAGATGTGCAGGAGGAGGTGCGGGGGCAGCAGGAGGAGAAATCGGGGGGGGTCCAGCAGCTGACGAAGCCTCTGACGCGCCTCCTGGAAGCCCACCACCTCCCCCTGGTGGACATGGGGGGAGGCGTCTATGGCGGCCGCGGCAGGAGAGGCGAGGGGCTGTGGATGGGTGGAGGGGCATAAGGAGAAGAACAAACACCCAGGGAGGGGCTCCTCCTCCGCGACAGCCCCGCCTCTGCCAGGAGGAGAGGAGGAAGAAGATGAAGACGAAGAGGAGGATGATGATGAGGAGGATGATGGCTGGCGGGCCAGCAGGACTCTCCTCACGCTCCTCCTCAGCGCGGTGTCCCCTCCCCTGCTCCTCCTCAGGCACTCCAGACGAGCCACCATGTCCGACACATTGAGGCTCTCCTCCTCCGAGGGGGGCTCAGGGGAGGGGGGGAGGGGCTTGATGCCGGGCTGCCGGGCGATCTGCTCCAGCAGCGCCACCATGTGGAAAACAGACACGCTCTCCCGCCCCTCCCCTGCCTCCGGGGTGTCGGCCGTCTCCTCCTGCAGGAGCTGCAGGGAGGCGCTGGACCTCCTGCGTCGCTTGGCAGAGAGGCGCCCCTCCCCGTGGCCGCCCCCCCTCACCCGGGACCCCACCGCCCTCAGGGCCGGGCACGGCCCGTCGTCGGGACACCAGGCGTCACCACGGGTGACGGGAGCAAAGATGGCGATCTTCTCCCGCACGTTTCCCGGGCGGATGACGGCCCAGATATCGTGGTCGTCAACGACCCCCTCCTCCTCCTCTTCACAGGGCGGGGACAGCTGCGTGACATCACCGTCGTTGCCGTGGCGAAGCGACGCAGTGTTGGGCGATGGCGTGCCGAGCGGGCAGCGGCCCTTGCCCGGATTTCCATGGCTACCTGGCGGGGGCGGGTCCAGACGCAGGTCGCTGCTCTGATTGGACGAGGACTTGGTCTTGACGCGCATGACGAAGCAACTAAGGAAAACAAGCCACACAGTCAGATACGTCCCATAGGCCAGTCACAATAACAGCTGCTTTGGTTGGCTGATATATTGGCCCAGAAATAATTACGATAATGACATTATTGTCAGGATCATGTAAACAATGTTGTTCCACTCTTGTCATGTGACATCAATTGATCGTTATGATTGGTTAAAACTATTTCACTGCTTGGCTAAGTAATACAAATAAACCTTGAAGCGAAAAAAGAAAAAAAACGAATGATGTAGTCGTTGAGAATAACACCTTTTAAAACCTTTATTTCACCCGTTTCACCTCTGCTGTGTGCGCGTGCTGCGCTGCCTGTGAGCAGGCAGACAAGAGCACAGAAGCAGTAACAGGCATGTAGGCATATTATTGACGTCTGAATAATTATTGAAGTCATGACCCTATATTGCAAAATAAGTCGATATAGTAATTATCGTGACAAGCCTAATCCTACAGCATTTATGCTACAGCACAGGCTCTGGGCGACAGCGACTGTGGGCAGAGCCAGAGACATTCATTATATAGACGAGACATGCCACAATTGTGAATGGAGCTCTATGGCAATGGTATTTTCTTACATAGTTTAAAAACAATAGACTAAAACATCAAACGCATAAAAGCATTTGGCAGGTTTAAGCCAAAAGCTTGTGAAGTAAAAAAAAAATAAGGTAGGCTATAGTTTTATGACAATCCTTAAGAATCTGTCAGTTGGTTCGGCTGTATGCTGCTTGCTAGCTTACATGCCTACAAGTCAAAAAAGCGAATGTGTGTCCCACCGCACCGCCACCTCAGAAGTAAAATATATTTCATCTCAGAGGCAGGCGTGTTTCGATTCGTGCACACAAGCGGCAAACTTCTCGGGACTGCACCGGCTGTGCCACCAACACCTGTATGAAATGTTGCTAAATTGCACAGCCCTAGTTCTACATCTGCCTGTGAAGCACCCCTTTGCTTCCAAGACCGCCGAGCTCACTGGTTAACTTACACACCCAGCAGCGCTGCTGAATGCATACGAGGGTTGTGTCTTACCTCCAGACTGCCTGCTGATAGGTCAGTGGTATTGTGTCATGGGTTGAGCTCTTCTGACCAGCCAGGCACCACATCTATACTGGCCAGGACAGAGGCAGGCAGGCAGGCTGTGGGAAAGAGACATCTTGAGGGGAAAGCTTGATAGCAGAACAGAGCCAAGTAACCAGCCCAGTCATCTGAACAAAATTAAATGGATATAAATGGATTCTTTCAATTAATAAATAATTTTTCAACCACCTCCCCAATACCTCTAACCCAGTGGTTCTCAAGCTGAGGGTTGGGACCCCCCGGGGAGTCACGAGACACAGAAGAGGGGGTCACGAGATGATTTTCAGAAATGAAATAACAGTTTAAAAGGACTTTACTTTGATGTATTCTGCTACTAGCCTATATTAAAATACTATCAAATAATAATATGGCTGTTATTCATCTACCATCTTTGGGGATAGCGGAGGTCATGAGTCTCTGGCACTGTTATTTTGGGGGGTCGTGAGCTGAAAAGTTTGAGAACCCCCGCTAACCAATGATTTTTGAGCTGAAGAGAAATACTAATTAAATGAATGCCACGCCAATATTTGTGCCTGCGTGGTGATCAGACAGGTTTTCCTGACACCACACCCACTTTAAAGAGGCCTAGAAGCTAGATGCCTCATCAGAGGTAGTAGGCTGCAGGCAGGTTAAAGCATGTGTAGCCAGCCAACATGGCACCACCTGAGCTGAGAACAACATACAGGAGGCCACCAGCTTCTAGAAACACACTTTAGTTAGGGAATGGCAAACATCCACTGTACATCTTATTCCCCAGTATCAGGTCCGCTCAGTGTCCATTGACATTCACCATAAATTAACCCCTCATTCCCGACAGGAATGGAAAAGAACGAGTTGTATTCATCCATGCTAAATTATCATATTATTGTTCATGCAACATCTCACCATGTTGGTTTGAAATGAGAGCTTCGTTTGAAGAAAGAACAATAAATGACTTTGGCCCCATTTTGCCCAATAATGACGACAATATTCGAGCAAAACCAAGCCAACTCATGTTTAGCGAGTTACTAAAGAAAATGTAAACGCTGAGATGAACGGTGTGTACTAAGGACCCCCTGCACTGAGATTATCAGACAGCACCAGGAGATGATTGTGTTGCCACAGGAGACCATCCTGATCTTGCAAGCTCCAATTTCATTTCACCCTAATAATCAGTCTGGATCCCCTCAATTCAAAAGAATAAAAAAAGGTGATTCTAATACATTTCAATCAAGCTTCATAACAATATAGTTGGACATTCCTTTACATTTAATCTCATGCAGTCAATCAGACTTTAAAATCAGATAGAGCGCCAGTGGACAACTGAATGTACAGCTAGCCATTGATTGGGCCCGTTTTCTACATACGTCGGTCGAAAACAATCTTTTGCATTGAGGGGTTCCAGATTGATGCTCGCTGCGAAATGAAAGTGAAGCTCTCGAGATTGAGGGAACAAGCCCCCAAAAAAAGGTCGACCAGGTAGGGGAATAAATTAGCATTTCACCATGGTTACTTATGTGCGTTT
>JAOEGT010023610.1:0-10375 GCA_025447795.1 Speoplatyrhinus poulsoni
CCCTGTGAGATTTTCAATCAAAAATAAAAGGGAGACAAAAAGTGCTCTCAGCCAGGCTGTAAACTTTTCAACTAAATATAGTGCAGTATAGCACAGTGCACGCTAAGTAGTAGTGGGTCAAATAGGCATTAGCCTAAAAATTAATAAATGCTATTATAACATTTAAAGTTGTGTAATTTAATTTGATGTTTTTAAAATAGGCCTACTATTGTTATGAACTCAGAACGCTGGCGTTATTATATAGTTATATATGGTGTAGGCACACACGCACTATAGCCTGGTGTAACCAGACCTACAATTCACTTTGTGATGGTCTGGCAACTCTATTGGGAAATGTTAACAGTGGTTTCCTTCTACTGGGCGTAGAGACCTCTCATCTATAATTACTATTGGACAGCGTATAACAAATAGGCAAGGCTACAACTGTTTTTGATCATCTCATCTAGCTCTACCACCGTTTCAAAACACGCTTGATGTAATCTCACTAACCCACCGTGATTGGTCCGCCAGCAGTGTGGCTATGAAAACAGGGTTTACAGACTATATAGAGTATCATCTTAGAAAATTTATCTGAGAGCAATTGTCCGGCCGAGCCAGGCTACATGAGCACCACCAAGGTGCAACAACCTTCCACCCCTCCACTGCTGAAAACATGACTTAAATGACAAAAACACTGAAAAATATGAATGAGCTGCATTTGGGTCGACGAAAATTTTCAGTAAGGATCACCACTAACTTTTTCCACTAGTAGCACTACTGGTGGAAAATGTTAGTCTGGAGCCCTGTTGTATAGATATAAACCCGACGCCAATTGGAAAATTCAGTTGCTACTCAGACACATGCGAAATTAATCTGAAGCTCGAGAGATCTGGATGGTCTCATGAGGCCACTAATGTGTGGTCCTCACAGCATTTGTTTTGGTATGGTATGCTGCTGGTGCGCTTAGTGACATCTACTGGTAGAATGTCATATAACCACTTTACATGTACAAGAAGCAATAGTGTGTCCGCCCACATACGGTGCTTATATATTTCTCCCTTTATCACCGCTAATCACACGTGCTCACGCAGCTGACTGTCCATGGCCTATACAGTATAGCACCCGAATGAATGGTGCCTAAAGCTTGTGTGTGTGTGATGTGCACACGTGTAGCATTCCTTCAGGCCCTCCCCAACGCAACTATCTGAACTATGTATTTTCCAGTGTGTCATAGCCATTAATAATGATATTAGAGCAATCGTGTCTGGATTTGGTTGCGTTTATAACCCGCGGACTCCTTGACAGCAATAGAGACTCAAGTTCTGAAACCCCCACTGACCCCTGCATGCGTTTGAATGAAGAAAACGACATCTTCCCCTATCAGAGGTATGCAGACTCCGTTGACTGTAAACCAACACACTTCAGGAACTGTAAGCAGATACACAGTGCTGACCGACTGACCGACCGACCGACAAGGAAGTGTGCATAGCACACGCACATTATCGATGCGCATGCTTGGATCAAAATTACAGTTTCCTCGGAGTTTCCCTGAGGACGGATTGGACCACGGGCCAAGGTGAATTTCAAACAAACATTCTGGTACGTCTAACCTTGAGCCATGGCAGCAGTTCAAAGTGACACATTCACACATACACGCACACAAGTACTGGGTTGAAAGCAATCCTAGGCTACTCGAATTTGGTTCTAGCCTATATTGCATTACCTCACGTGTAACCCAAAGTGTGGTGCCGGACTAAGATAAACTGTTTTTATTACACAACCGCTTTTTTATGTAATTACTGATACGCAGTATCATACACAGGACTAGAGTGGGCTACTCTTGACCAGTCAGTATACAGGTAAACCACGTATCTCACCTCCTCCACAGCTGACACAGTGTTTCGGCAGTCGCTCATTTTTGACTGAAAAGTAGAAGTCCCGGGGGAATCCAGGTCCTCGTTGGTCATAAATACAAAGTCCGAAATGCTGATTCGCTCCGGCATGTTTCAAGTAAATCTGCGCAACTACAAAGGAGAAAGGTTCAGCGACGTTGTATGCACGCACATTCCCATGAAAAGCGTAGTTTAGAGGCTTCGCCCAGCGATCATTCCCGTGGTGGTAACTTGTATTCCTCTGTCTTGAGTTCCCCGGGGTTTAAACCCTGCGCAACAGGAGAAAGGTTAACTGAAAGTTCGTCTTGGTTGTACGAGTTTACGGAGACTCAATTCGGTCCGTGTTTGCTCGTAGAGGTGCTGTGACTGTGATCCTGTACGCGCCGCCTGTGAGGGGAGGGATAATCACGTGGGAATGTTTGTGCTTTTTGGCATGCTGAACAGAGAGAACAGAGTGTCTCTCCTACTTCGCCAGCCCTCATCACTATGCAAACACCACGGTCTGTGCAGTGTGGTCTCCATGGCTATGTAGAATGGCTTATTCAGAACAAACCTAAAAAGAGGAAGGAATCTCAGTGGTTGGAATGGTGGTGGTGGCGGAAAGGCATTTCATCTGACTCTGAAGAAATCAGTTTTCCAACTTACAAACTGTTTTCATAATTCAACTGAATATATATATATATATATATATATATATATATATATATATATATATATATATATATATACACAAATGATTAAATATAGAATTAATATAAATTTCCTGTTCCCCAAATTGCTACGAATTGAATATGATAACTCTGCATTCAAAGCCTTTTTTCAATATCATAGATGCTTAGAATAGCAGCAAGAAGCAAAACAATAAATCGGTTTAAATATGGTTTAAACATATAGTAATACAGATATAATAGTATTATGTATGGCAGAATGTATTGACTTAAACGGCCTAAGTGGTAAAAGTCATAGCATAACGTTTTGTGTGATGGACATGTGTAGTAGTATGCCCAAACTCTTTATACTCTTCAAGCTCCAAAGGGCTGTCTTCATAGGTTCTGTTCTCACCCATGGTCCTCCTCTCCAATAGCCTGCCAGTGTGGAGGAAGGTGTAAAAACACAACACCAAAAATAGGGAACCCCCAATATGTGTTATGTTATGCCATCTAACCCCTGCATACCTACCATTATATGGCCTGCCCCTTTGAACAAAGAGGTATGTCACTGAGCTTTGCTAGAGGGTACAGAGAGAACAATGCACAAAAACCCTGTAGAAGAGTACACTTAAGGAACTGTTACAGCCTTTAAAATTACACTGACACTGTTGTACCACGAAACCACATCGATATACATACACATCGAGAAACTCTTTACCAATTTATCTGTGAGTAATGGTTGTGAAACATTACCATCCGAAAGCCCTGTGGCAGACTTCATGACCGTCAATAGACGAAACATATCAAAATACAGCTCCTGGTTGGTGAATAATGCACGGTGGATATCATGTAAATAGTGTGTGGAGTAGGTTTACATTCACACACGCACACACACACGCACACACACACACACACGCACGCACGCGTCACTTTGCTTAACAGACATGCACAGCAATTGCTGTATTCCTATAATTACATACATACACATACACACACAGAGGCAATCACACAGGCACAAACGAAAAGCCAATTGGGTGAGTGGTCAAGAAGCATGTTCTATCTTCTTTTTATGGGACTCAAAAACTGTTTTTCCCTGCTCAAGTCAAGTCTGCAGTGCATCACAGAGAATACAGTATATGCTGTTGTTTAAAGAGGGTGGAAAATGAACACTGGCTATTTAAACTCCATTAGACATTGACGAAAGATAGACAGCTTACAAGGAAGTGAAGACACAATGAGTCACATTGTTGAGCTGAATAAATATGTTTGCTGACCCAATTTACCATGCTCTCCTTTTACTCATTGTTCCTATGCAGTTGTGTGTGTGTGCGTGTGCGTGCACACGTGTGCTAATAGAGAGACTACACTTACAGCAGAGTCTGTGCAGCCTATGCACGTTTCTCACATTGCACTGTATTCCACTGCATTGAACACAGTATGCTCATTTCTGCATGCAAGTGAATGCGTCTGAGCTGATGTAATGCTGAGGCCAGATCGGCCCCAACAATACCCTCCTTCAGTTTCCCTACAGCCCCTAGGAATGAACTGGAGCTTTTGTGTGGCTGCCTTGCCTGGTAGCTGTGGCATATTTGTATAAAGACTGAGCAAGCCGGTCTGCTTGGGCTTATACATGAGAGTATAGCACAAGAATATGGATGGTTGGGCGGTGGGGGGTAAGTTAAAGAGAAAATAAACAGTTTCATAAGATGGATGTATGTGTGGGGGCTGGTGAGTCCTAAATAAATAGATTATTAACATCGACTAACAGAGAATACAAAGAGCAGGTATGTGGTTAGAGATCTCAAACATAGAAGATACTGTCTATAGAGCCCACCACCTTAACCACTAGCCTATTGCTATTATGTACCAAAAAACGGTACATAATGTGCTAATATGTTAATGATGTAGTGTGTGTGTGCGTGTGTGTTTGCACTGGGAGACCATCCTGATCTCGCAAGCTTTCAGTTTCTCTTCACCGTGAGAATCAGTCTGGAGAGCTTGGAAATCGAGGTGATTCAGGTCGGTTAACCTTGTGTGTTGCCAATCAGCGTCATAGTTAGATGTGATGTAGGCGACTTGGAAACATTGCAAGCCAGAAAACGCCTAGAGATAAGACAATCGCATCGCCTCTTGAAACCATTTAAATGGACGGCTCCCCAGATGGATGTATCTTAACAGACACATATATCTGGTCTTGTCAGGTTATGTGTGTGTGGCCTACAAAGCACTTATTTTAATCTGAGATGCTGGTGCTCTATACGACATCTAGTGGCATAAAGTCAAATAGCGGCACTTTAACGGGAAATCAGAGAAACAATGCTGTGTTGGTTTAAAACGTAAGAAACCCCTCCGTCACCTCAACATTAGAATGTGACCAATCCCTCCCTCACCTAAAAACTCTGATTGTATTGCTACCAAGCACAGTCTCTCCCTCACTCTCGCTCTCCCTGAAGGTGTCCCCAACCCCGCACAGTAGTCAGTTTGCAGTAACAATCGGGGCAACGTTTCTGTTTTGTGGTGTGATATACACACAGTGGGACAAAATGTTGGATTGATCCTATAAGCCATTCCCATTGTATTGACTCATCTGTATTTCAACATCGAGTCCACTATTCTCTATTAGATGCTAATTCATAACACCTCCAAGCCTTTCTGGGCCTGTGGGACAGTACATAATTTATTCACTTACTACAGATTATAAAGCAGACCCAGAAATGAGTAACATTCTGGCTACACAGCTAAACTTGATATACAGTAGTCCTGCCATCACTCTCTCTCTCTCTCTCTCTCTCTATCTCTCTCTCTCTCTCTCTCTCTCTCTCTCTCTCTCTCTCACACACACACACGCACACGCACACACACACATCAGTGACGTCTTCCAGTAAACCTGTAATAGCTGCCAGTATTCCCTTGCTAGCTTTCCCAGCAGTCCAGAGGAGTAGCAAAGGAGTTTTCCCTCCTCCTCCTCCTTCTCTGCTTAGCCTGTTGACTCAGCTCTACCAGACCTGCTATCAATTTTCTACCAGTGTCAAACCAGGGGGCCCCCTGTAGGTTTAACGGAGAAATACCCCCTCTTCTGGTCGACATGGGTAGGTGCAAAGGAGAGGACCGTATAGAGAGAGAGGAGAGGGGGGGGGGGGGTGGGGGGTTAATCGGGATGTCTCGGATTGAAGTCATTTGAAAAATGGACATTCCATTATGGGATGTCTTTCTACAGAAATGTGTTAAAGGTAAAGGAAATGTATACTTTCTCCTTCAGAGTCCTTAGTGATACCAACACACTGTACTACATTACACTATAGCAACTATGTAAACTCAAGAAACATACTCTCTCAACCCCACTGCTGGTAAAATCACACAAAACAAAATAATACATACTGTATATAATGTATTAATACCTTTTAATTTACTACACAAATACATTATGGAATTCTGCAGAATTTGTCTCCCTGGGAGAGTTCAAAGCTATGATAGAGTGCTGTGTAATTCAGCAGTGTGCTGTAATTGCTATTTCTAAACTGGATGTTGTAACACGTTTATGTTCTCCCATGCCTGTTCTAATAGGCTCTATTTAACTTATGTAGTGTATAACTGCAGCCCAGCCCCTAGCCTGACTCCACCCACTGCACATGATTGAAAAATGCTAAAACTTACAAAAGCAGCTGAGGGAAGGGAGGGGCTCTCTCCAGCTCCCTATCTCTACCTGACCACAACGGTATAGGGAAATCACTGGTGGACTGGTGGGCAGGTCTTAACTATAACTATAACATTTCAATTTGATGAAGTATGAGCGGATAAAAATTACAGTTGGAAACCAGAGGCAGACTATTCAACATTGATGTGTCTCATTACAGTTCAGTCCTATTACTTAAGTTACACCTAAAAAAACACATTTTAGAGTGCAGTTACTTTACTGTAACTAAAAAAAAAAGTAATCTCAAGGGACTTCCTGGTTAAGGCGAGACACCAATAGACTTATTTTTTTCCCCTTTGCTCATAGCTGAATGAAACTTCAACCATTGAAAGTATAAATAAAAGCAATATTTATTTGTATTACCGGTTTCATTCAAAATATATTAAAAATATGCTAACAAGGCTTATTCAAAAAGAAGCAAACGGAAGCAAAAAGGCTGCTTAGGGTCCCTTTAAGGCTTTAACCGGCTAGCTCTGGATGAGTGAGTCATATGGCAGACCAGACTGTATAGCCTGTAATAAACTGCAGTTATAGCCCACATTTGAGAAACATATGCGGATATTCCCGTGTATACACACCACCATCATCATCTGAAGGAAAACTCAATTACAAATTATTTGAATTTTTCAGGTTTGCAGAAATTTTTTTTATTTTTTTTATTTCAAGGATTTAAACTCTGAGTTACGACCTTTCGAATCTTATAGAGTATTTTCAGTTTAAAATTATGACAGGATATTTCGTCGCATAAGAGACCGCTTGAAAAAGTAATTCTCTTGCAGTAAGAATGTAAATTAACTGCTCAGATATTATTGTCTTGGAGTAAGAATTCAAATGAACTGTTCAGATATGATACTAAAACACACAAGGTTTTGTGATATTCTGTTATTGAAATGAATGATCGTTAGGACAGGAGGTGCTATCACATCACAGACACTTTTATGCAAAAGTTCTGTTCAAATGAATAATTGCTGATCTGTGACCCTCACATATCATTTATCTGGTGTGCTATGTATGCTACTGCTAATTGGTTGTAATGTTTTGCATGGTTGTTATTAATAAAATACCCTCTCAGCTCAGGTTGTACATCTCGGTACCTTACTGTACAATTAGTATGCTATAACAATGCTTGCAGGTAGACCAATTTGCACCCATAACGTTTTGGCTGGGAGATCAGTCATATTTTTATTAGTGACCTATTACTGTATATAAAGAACTAAGTCATATTATAAAATATGGATAGGTAAGAATGAGCCACAAACTTCCTTGTGTGTTGATGTTAGGGACAGTTGTCTCACCACTTTTGTGATGACCTAAAATTGTCCCACCACAATATTCATATGAATTAATTTAGGGGAAAGGACAGAGTTGGGTTTACGGGGCTAAAGCCCAGATTGTTTTTTGTGAAGACCTGCATTTTTTGTTATGTTTGCTATATAATTGTGTTATAAAATCCTTTATAACAGAAAATGACTTTATAAATATTTATAAATGACAAAAATGGATCTACAATATTAATTACATTTGAAAGCTGAAAGCAATACATAATGTTATACAGAATGCCTGAGAGCCTTACAACAGATTACAATATATTTTGCCGCCCCATGCCTGCATTTTGTTTTCTTAAGGTTTCCTTTATTTAAGTATAAATGTTCCACCTTAAATTGATAAGGCACAAATCGTGCAAAAGAACGCACCAGAGTGCAGTGTTTCCTGAGGGACACGCCTCAGACCCTCACTTAATGTGTCTCTCCCAATGTTAAAACTAAACGTGCACCCATTGAGCTCATTTCCATACCCTCCCTCTGGAGCCATATTGTTTCAAATTGTTATCAAGTCATCTGATGAAACCGTTTAACTCTTGTCAGGTGTGGCCTTTCACCATACGAGGTAAGAGCTCTCTCAAGAGCTCACTCCACCTCCCCATCTCTACCTGACCACAAGGGTATAGGGAAACCACTGGTGGGCAGGTCTGACATATGTGACACAGAGACCCTATAAAGCTGCATGCCGACCGACCACACAACCCTGCTCGTCTCTAGAGAAGACTTCCATCCAAGCTATAAGGACACTGGTGCTGTGAGGTTGGACTCTCCGTCGGTCTCCGTGGGCTCTCCTAAACTCCTGCTGCTTCTGCTGCTGATGGCTTCCAGTCTGGCTCTCCTGACAGCCTACAAAGGAGAAGAGAAACCCCCCTTACGAAGAAAATGAAGTGGATTAAAACAAATCTAAAAAATCACTTGGATTTAATAAGCAAAATGTTCAGTTTGATCCCAGAGGTTGGTCCATATTTAAGCAATGTAGTTAATATAATACAGATCCTATCTCCAAAAGATGCAGACAAATCCGACTTCATGCTGGTGAACAACAAGCTTGATAAACTCTCTCGTGAAGGGGAATGGAATGCATGGATATCTGAGTATACAAAAGCATTGGCGGAATTAAAACGCCAAGAATTGGACTTGGGTGTTTTATGTGATGGGTTGAGTGAACATGAAACGGATGAAGAAAAAAAAAAAATCTGATAGATGCCTTCACTAAAGCATACAAATACAAAACAACACATACAATTTTTGATTTGGTGACAAGAAAATATAATAACATACTTAAACTGCTGGCTAAATATTTCAAATGTAGTCTGCCGAAGATGGAAGAGTACCTGACAGAACTATACAATTACACTGACAAAGGTATGAATAATAATTTTGTTGTTTCTTATCTCACCAACACTATAACCAGAGCAAAAGTCACACAAGATTTTCAGCAACTGTATGCTATCTCCTTGGCCATATCTACTATAATTGAGGAATGCCATGAAGACAACTTACTACATGTAGAGGCTTTTCTCAACCAAACTATTGTCAAATACAGTGCCAAAGAAAAAACAGTAACTGAAGTCAGAAAATATTTGATGGAAATGTATCCCCTGTATTACTGGGTAGTGGCTGTATTTAAAACCAAAAACTCTGACATTCCTGTTGTTCATTTAGTTTTAAATCAACTAAAATCTCAAAAGAAGCATTTCATATCATCAGGCTTTACTGTGGTGGAGGTAAACGACATTACCATAGCTGTGGCCAGGTAGCTGAAAGGAAACCACACAATGGTTAAAAACGTATCAAAAGATGTAGATTCATGTGTTAACAGTGCTACAAAATGTAAAGATATATTAAGGGAACTAGAGCAATGTAACGGAAAAAATCTAAAAGAGTCCTACGCTGCCATACATGTCTTTCAGAAGGGAAAGAGCAATGAAGAAGGTCCAGATGATGATGTCACGGAAAGCGGTGTTCAACCTGTTACAGACCTTCCAGTTTTTACTAAAGACTGTAAAAGCCAGGTTCTTGGTATGAAAGGCCACTTCACTGTCCTGGTCAAGACGGACGATGAACTGCAAGGCGTGGACCCTTGCTCCCGACTGGACTGTGGGACAAATGGAAAATGCAAAATGCTTCCCAAATCACGTGTTATTGTTTGCAAATGTAACCCTGATTTCTTCGGGAAGGACTGTCAGGAAAATGTGCAAGAGCTCATAAAAACACTTTAAAAGATACAATCTGAACTACCTCCATAAGGCAATATTCTGAAATATTATATTCAGACCTTTCTCCAGCTGTGGCACACAAGCCTCTGTCATAACATTGCCATTAAAATATTACAATATTAACATGCTTATATTTTAAATGTATCATGTATCATATCAAGTAGGTTTACATGAATTCACACACACACGCACACACACACACACACACACACACACACACACACACACTTCAGTGACGTCTTCCAGTAAACCTGTAATAGCTGCCAGTGTTCCCTTGCTAGCTTTCCCAGCAGTCCAGAGAAGAAGCAAAGGAGTTTTCTCTCCTCCTCCTCCTCCTCCTACTCCTCCTCCCCCTCCTCTGCTCAGCCTGTTGACTCAGCTCTACCAGACCTGCTATCAATTTTCCACCAGTGTCAAACTAGGGACCTTCCCTGGGTTTAACGGAGAAACACCCCCTCTTCTGGTCGACATGGGCGGGAGCAAAGGGGAGGACCTTTAAGCAGGTCTTCAACCCTGGTCCTGGGGGACCACTGCCCTGCATGTTTTAGATGTTTCCCTGCTCCAACACACCTGTTTCACATGAATGGGTCGTTTTCCAGGCTTCTGCAGAGCTAGATGA